>SJYO01007308.1:3481593-3717633 GCA_006410555.1 Capra ibex
CCTCTCACTTTTTCAACCGAATTTCGAGTTGTAAGTCTTTTACTTCTAGTACCGTAGGCCAGGGTAGTGAAGTACCCTTTATCTACCCCTTTGTCACCTTTGTCACAGTCTGAAATAAAACCCCCCGAGGTCTTAGTGACGTCTACCACTGACGTCGGTACTTTAATTTTCTACGAATGAGGAACCTTCTTTTCAATACTGGTTGGATCTATCATATAAGTTTTCGTCTCTGTAATGAAACGGTTTATTCCAGGCAGATCAGTTCCGATGCCAAAAAGGTCACCAGTACATACCTACACTCTCAACCTGACACTTCTTCCGACTCGTGGTTTCTTAACTACGAAAACTTGACACCACAACCTCTTCTGAGAACTCCCAGGGAACCTGACGTTCCTCTAGGTTGGTCAGGTAAGACTTCCTCTAGTTGGGACCCACAAGAAACCTTCCTTACTACGATTTCGACTTCGAGGTCATGAAACCGGTGGAGTACGCTTCTCAACTGAGTAACCTTTTCTGAGACTACGACCCTTCCTAACCCCCGTCCTCTTCTTCCCCTACTGGCTCCTACTCTACCGACCTACCGTAGTGCCTGAGCTACCTGCACTCAGACTCACTTGAGGTCCTCAACCACTACNTTGAGGCCCTCAACCACTACCTGTCCCTCCGGACCGCACGACGTTAAGTACCCCAGCGTCTCAGCCACTGACTCGTTGACTTGACTTGACTTCACTTTTGTCGTTTCAAACCTCCACACATTATACGATGTAGATCGTATGATATTTCTTTACTCTCTTATATTCTTCGGGATAAACGTAAACGAAAAGAAACGTGTCTCGTCGTAGTCTTTCTATGAATACCCTCCTTCCCCTCACCACAACCTGTATTTATCCTCTTTGAAAAATTCACGTCTAGAAACTTACAGGAAGACTGAAAAACTCGGAGTACCTAAGTTACGGATAAGTTTTTTTTTTTTTGTAACAATCAAAGAACCAAAAAAAATTCCTCATACTTGGAGTCTCAGTACTATAAGACTTGAGACGGAGGTGGTGAGTGATCGAGGTTTCGGACCTTGTTTTAATGTTTACAATACTGAAGTGGTTCCGACTCTAAAAAAGGAGGTATTTTTAGCATGGGTAGTCATTAACTCTATATGGTCATTGTACAGACTACATTCCGTCCGGGTACTGTACACAAGTCTTTCACAATTTCCGGGGACTAATGTGAACGAGAAGTGAAGGTGAAAGAAGGTCCACGGGGGTTTCTGCGACTAAGAGGAGGAGGTCGACGACCGTAAGGTCTTGATCTCTGGTTTAATGTACCCCTACCTTCTGCTTCCGGTCTGAGCCCCCACTTTAATCTCGTCTCAAGTTTAGGGTCGATTCGCATAATAATGGTTGTCGTACCTGAACTCGTTCACCGGAGTCAAAGAAGTGAACACTTTGTCTCTGGTATTCTTACAGAGGTAGAACATCCCAACAACCCTCTTGATTTTTACTATAAACACTTCGTGGGTCGAATCGTGCCTTCTCCGCGACGTAGGTGCCTGCACTAACACTTCGCCTCCCAACCTCTCCGACCCTCTCTCCCCCTTACTGAAAATAAGGGTCGCGGACGAGAAGGTCACAACTGTCACCGAATTCGTAACTTCCACCTAATGATTCAGAACGGGAGAAGTCGGAGGACCCCTTGGTTCTCGTAGACCCAATTCACCAGTGTAATAGTAAGAGTCACTACGATTGTTCCGTCTACTCCGGGGTCAAGAGTTTTCAGATATGAGACCACTTGGTGTTTGTTCGTTCGTGTCTCCTAATCCTAGCACAAAGACCCCATTACAGTCTCACTCTACTACTGCTTCCATTTGACCCCTCGAGTCCAGTAACCAAGTCCCAAACTGATACGAAGAAAGTAACCTCTTCCGTTACCGTGGGGAGAGGTCATGAGAACGGACCTTTTAGGGTACCCGTCTCCTCGGACCACCCGACGTCAGGTACCCCAGCGCTTCTCAGTCTGTGTTGACTCGCTGAACTGAAAGTGCAAAGTGAAAGTACGTGACCTCTTCCTTTACCGTTGGGTGAGGTCACAAGAACGGACCTCTTAGGGTCCCTACCGCCTGGGACCACCCGACGGCAGATACCCCAACGTGTCTCAGCCTGTACTGACTTCACTGAATCGTCATACGAAAAAAGTATGACTTCTACAGAATCAGAGGTCAAAAAACTTTCCAACTCCTGAAGTCTGTACTAAAAGTAGACTCCCCCTCCCCTCTCCAGTCCATCTTCCGGTAAATTTAGGACGGAGGTTTCTCTGTGTACTTTTCTACAATTTGTAACGATTAATAATGTCTTTATGTTCAGTTTTGACGTTACTCGATAGTGGAGTGTGATCGGTCTTACCGATAGTAGTTTTTAAGTGTTTGTCATTTGTGACCTCTCCCATACCTCTCTTCCCTTGGGAGGATGTGACAACCACCCTTACATTTAACCATGTTGGTGATACCTCTTGTCGTACCTCAAAGGAATTTTTAGATTGTTATCTTGAAGGTATACTGGGACGTTAGGGTGGGGACCCGTTTATAGATGTCTGTTTGTACAAGGCTTTCCTATGTACGTGGGGTCACAAGTGACGTCGTGACAAATGCTGTCGGTTCTGCACCTTCGTTGGATTTACGGGCAGCAGGTAGATGTCCTACCTATTTCTTCTACACCATATCTATATATACGTTACCTTACAATAAGTCGGTAGTTTTTCTCACCTTA
The DNA here is from genome assembly GCA_006410555.1 of Capra ibex. Lineage (NCBI taxonomy): Eukaryota > Metazoa > Chordata > Mammalia > Artiodactyla > Bovidae > Capra > Capra ibex. The sequence continues at coordinate 3,484,350 of SJYO01007308.1, forward strand.
TTCCGGTGAATGTCGTTGTGCCTATTCGGATCTCTGGCAGTGTGACTCACTTCTTTCTGACTCTTCCCCTTTATAACGGACTGTGGGGAAGAAACTCCTTTAGATTGTTCTGTGCTATCTTTACTAGGATGAGTGTTTTGTCTTTCTCTGAGCGTCTGAATCTCTTGCTTGAATACTAATGGTCCCACCCACGAGCCCCCTCCTACCTCTCTTTCCTATCAATTCCGTACATCCTACCTGTACATGTGTTTCCTGGGTGATTTCCCGTGTACTTTGAGGCGAGTCACAACGCACCGTCGTAACTATCCTCGGCTCACGCCCCCTCTTACTTATGTCCGTATACATACCGACTCAGGAAAACCGTGACAAGTGGACTCTGATAGTATTGTAACAAACAATTGTCGATGTGGGCTTATGTTTTATTTTTCGATTATTTATTTGTTTAGGACAGAGGTCGAAAACGGACCCGGACCAGAGAGTTAACTACTTTATCGTTAACCCGACGTTCCACCGATGAAGAGTTTCAAGACTGTGGCCCTAGGGTGACGAGTTGAATTGTAATTGGTATTATAACTACACTACAGTAACGTGTTATACTAAAAATACAGAAGCACCTGAAAAATAAAAAAAATGAAAAGGAGAACGACTCTCGGTACACGTCGAGGTACATAGTGCCTCAGTCCAAAAATGATAGGACTTGCACTTTCCAGTGTTAAAACCGTTCTACACCTATTCGTTTTGGGGTACACACAGATATTTTGATTTATCATTAAGGTTTCATAGAGAATCGTACTCGGACCCTACAAAGGGTCCAAAATTTTATATATCAAATTTTAAGTACTAGGAAAACTCTTTTTTACGTCCTTTCAGTTTATTTAGAAGAGAAAATATATGTGTATGGAGTCCCTTTTGTCTTAAAATACATTTATTGACGTCCACCACTACATTGTCATGATGTTATCGGGGATATTTAAGACCTCAAAAAGTTGACACGAGACTCGTTTCCGAGACTCAGAGACGTTTAAGACAAGGAAGAGGGACCTCATGGGAAAGGGAAGGAGGGATGAATATGGATTAAGTGGACTTTTAAAAGATTAAAAGAAAATCAATGTTCCCTCTGTTGGGAAAGAGACCCTTCTCCAGAAAGACATTAGATTCTGACCAATCAACGGGGAGGGGACACGAGAGTCGATGGACTCAGAAATACTTTACTGAATTTATTAGAAGTGGTGTGATAAATTTCAAGAAAAAACGGGAACTGAAGTATCCGTGTCATTACCAACTTTTTATTAGGAACCAAACATTACGTAATAGTAACGACTAAACATGAATTGGGACAAAATATTAGTACAAGATTAAACAAAATAAAAACCGGTGTGACGTATCGGATACACCTCTTCCGTTACCGTGGGGTGAGGTCATGAGAACGGACCTTTTAGGGTACCTGCCTCCTCGGATCATCCGACGTCAGGTACCCCAACACTTCTCAACTTGTGGTGATTCGCTGAAGTGAAAGTGAAAAGTGAAAGTACCCGACCTCTTCCTTTACCGTTGGGTGAGGTCACAAGAACGGACCTCTTAGGGTCCCTGCCCCGTCGGACCACCCGACGGTAGATACCCCAGCGTGTCTCACGTGCACTGACTTCGTTGAATCGTCGTCGTCGTCGTCGTCGTCGTATCGTATACTCTAGAATCGAGAACCTGGTTCCTAGATTGAGTACGGGGAACATCACCTTCGGGTCTCAGAGTTATGACCTGGTGGTCCCTTCAAGTTATACACAAAACAAAATAAAGAAATGAATAAACATTGGTATGGTGGATCATATTTATATTACCTTCAATGTATACATCGAAATTTAAAAGATCATCGAGATAAAAATTTTCATATTTCATTGTTGACTTTAATTAAAATTATTATTTAAATTGGATTATGTCGATTTTCTAATAATGAGGTTGTTTATTAGTTGTGTTTGTAATGATTACTCTATAAATGTAAACAAAAAAAAGGTATACTTCGGAAGTTTTGAACCATAAAATGTAAATCTCGTAAATAATTGACAAAGATCAGTATAAAGTCTACTAGTCATCAATGTGTACCGGTCACCGATGGTATAATCTGTCGTGTCTAAATATTATATCGGTTTAAGGTGCGTGTGTACTGGTTTTTGTTCTTGATTTTATGACGGTTATTGAATATAGATGGAGCCTCTTCCGTTACCGTGGGGCGAGGTCATGAGAGCGGTCCTTTTAGGGTACCTGCCTCCTCGGACCATCCGACGTCAGGTACCCCAGCGATCCTCAACCTGTGCTGACTCGTTGAAGGGAAAGTGAAATGTGAAAGTACGTAACCTCTTCCTTTACCGTTGGGTGAGGTCACAAGAACGGACCTCTTAGGGTCCCTGTCTCCTCGGACCACCCATATCTACGAAGGACGTAGAACTAAAAACAGTTGACGAGACAACTGGGTCGATCTCCAATTCAAGTACCTCCTGTCTCATACATAATTATATAATATATCTACAAATACAAAGTACCAGAAGAGTTTCACACTAGAGATCTGTGTCTTAAGGGCTCTGTGAAAGTCAAGTTTTATAATAAAATATTATTATAATTCTACAGTAAACGGAAAAAGTATCCGACTGTAAACGTGTTTAGTACTTTCGTTGCCACACATTTTGACGACCGTGGAATCGTATTTAGTTGCATCATCGGACTATGTCATATCATAATGATATGGTATGACCATCAGGAACATTAGCAGTTACAGTACGTGACAACCAAAAAATTTTTTTCTTTTCAAAGTGAAATTTTCGTGAATTCGTAATTTTACATAAATTAAAGTAATTTAGAACTTGGAAATTGCTAGTAGAAAAATTATAAAACACTCACTACTATACGTATTTCGTGAAGACGACGTGTAGTTACAAGTTCACGACAGGGTTTTTTCGTAAACACGTTAACAAACTCGACACTAGACTCGATCACCGAAAAAAAGGACATTGTGGTAAAACTAGACTTTGTTGACTGTTTAGTACTAGTAAGTCTTAACTCTGAAGTCACCTGTAAAACAGTTTTATTTGTTTCATTTGGATAGTGAAGTCTCTTTTGTTGAACGTTATAAATAACGGTTATTAAATTTAAACTCAAAAGTTTACTTCTGAGTTTAAAACCTTTTAAACATAGATGGTGACACTTGAAGTGTCGAAGAGTTATAGATTTGTGAAAAGTCTTCTTCAATCCCCCCTATAACTGTTTACACTTTTAAAAAAACCAACAATATATTTCTTCACCGTTGTAATCCTTCTGTCCATATCGAGTCCCACGGTTATAAAAGGTTTACTGGTCGCATATTACAATTGTTTTAGTACGTACCCATTGTCTAGGTTAGTTTCATGTGCTATTTGGTCTTAAAATTGGATTGTCTCTTGTTTTACAAGTAACTACACCAAAGTCCAAAATATGACGTTTATGGAAATTCTTTAATGTGAGTAACTCAAAATCATGTCATAGTTTCTAATAAGTTTTAGTCGACTTTTCCAATGATTCTATGAAGAAGGAAAGAGTTGACACATGTATACAAAAAGAAAAGGAAGTATATGAAATTCGTTTTTTGTATGACGTTTTTTAACTTAGGTATAACGTTCCTCTATACTTTTAAGTCGACGAGAGATAATCCGGTCTGTAATTTCTCCAAACGTTTTTACATATTCTCACTGTGAGATAAGTAAAAATACGAACCCTTTTATATCAATAAGAGTATTTTATATATAATAAGTACAGAGGTACATTGTCCACGTAATAATAAAATTTTATTATTCAGTTATAAAACTTTAAAGACAAAATTAAAGATGATGTCATTCATGACTATCTGTATTACTTTTATTTGTTTTCGAGAAACTCTGAGAGTTATTTAAAATTCTGACACTTGATAAAGACTCTACTCTGGTCTTCAAATTCTTGGTGATCGGATCGTGTAAATAGTATAATATGATATGATATAAAACGAATGTATAATATAAAGTAAGTCTATAATATATAATATACACAATTATATATAAAATATCAAAAGTATAATACAAATGACAATATCATTGTTCAATAGCTTCAATGGTGGGGGTCACTACCCTGTTTGGTTGTGGTACACGAAAGGTACGTTACATGATTCTTTCTGTGTCGTGGGAAAATGTCATAAGAATTGTGTTTGCGTGTAGGACTTAGATTGGTATTTCATTGTAGTCTGTTTGGGTTTGTGACTGTAAGATGGTTTATAAAATGAACATAAAAATTTTTTATACAGTTATATTTTTGTATTCCGATTGTTGTTGTTTCGTTTTGGTTCTTTACCAAAGTCAATTTTGATCGGATTTATCTATACTGTTGTCTTTACGGTAGATTTAGACCCCCATTATAATTGTCGTTAACCTTTTTGGACTTGTTCAGACTCTATTCTTTTATTATCAGTTACAATTAAAGAACTAGATCGAGTAGTGTGTCGTTAATACAGTCTCTTACAAGAACAAAAATCCTTTATGTGTCAATTTCCCCCTTTCCATATTAAAGAGAATAACTGAGTCTACCAAGTCTTTTGTTATACTCTCCCACCTCTTCTCTTTTCTCGTTTGCACCATTTTATAATTATAAACCTTAAACCCTTTTCCTTCAAGTCTTTAAGGAACGGATAAAAACAGTAGACCACCGAGTCTACCATTAGACGGACGTTACACCTTCTGGGACTAAGCTAGGGACCCAGTCCTTCTAAGGGACCTCTTCTTTGACCGTTGGGTGAGACCATAAGAACGGACCTCTCAGGGTACCTGTCTCCTCGGACCGCCCGATATATATCGGGTACCCCGGTATTTCGCAGTCTGTGCTGACTCGTTGATTGTGTGTGTACCAACAGCAAGTCAGTGAGTCAGCACAGACTGAGACGTTGGGATGTCTGATGTCGTGCGGTCCGAAGGGACAGGAAGCGGTAGAGGTCGTCGAACGAGTTTGAGTTCAGGTAACTCACCCACTACGGTAGGTTGGTAGGAGAGAGTCAGCAGGGAAAGAGGAGGACGGAAGTCAGAAAGGGTCGTAGTCCCAGAAAAGGTTACTCAGTCAAGAAGTGTAGTCCACCGGTTTCATAATCTTGAAGTCGTAGGAAAGTTACTTATAAGTCCTGACTAAAGGAAGCACAACTGACCAAACTGGAGGAACGACAGGTTCCCTGAGAGTTCTCAGAAGAGGTTGTGGTGTCAAGGTTTAGTAGTTAAGAAATCACGAGTCGGAAGAAATACCAGGTTGAAATCAAGTTGAAAAGACAATCAGGTTTTAATACAGTTTTGTTCCTCAATTTGCCTTTTCCATATGAACTGTTTATGTGCTCACCTAGTAAAAGAATCTATGAGGTGAAAGAAATCAAAGACCTAAATCTACATTCTTCCTAATATACCTCCTTTTTAATTTTCAGAGAATGTCTATGTCCTTTGTCTGAACGCCAACGGTGTTCCCCACCCTCAATCCCCTCCCTCCCTAACCCTCAAACCCTAATCGTCTACGTTTGATCATATATATCCTACCTATTTGTTGTTCCAGTATGACATATCGTGTCATAAGTTATAGGACACTATTTGACATTACCTTTATTATACTTTTACTTATATATATATATAATGACTCAGTAAAACGATAAGTCGTCTTTAATTTTGTAACGTTTTACAAATTTTGCAAAATTTTTTGTTGTTTTTAGTTTTTCAGAGAATTACTAATAATATAGGAATTAAACGAAATTGTTACACACGATTTTGATGGAGGGTTTAAATGGAGGAAAACAGTAAAAAAGAATTTTCCCGGAAACCTAGGGTCTTTAACTCCAAAAGTAATGTACTTGACGTTCAGTAAAACGAGGATGAAACTACACCTCCCTTTCTCCTAGCAAACGGTCGGAAATTGTGTTTTACTTCTCCTTTCTCATTAATCTTTTAATGAGAACCTTATTTGATCTTTCCGCGAACCCAGGGTAAAATCGAAGCCGGTGGTCCTCAATCATGTCGACTCTCGCTTCAACTAGGAGTCGCCGAGAGTCAAAGTCCTCCGAGACCTGTCGTCCCGGTCCCCCGCCCTGTTCCCTTAGACACTTAGAAGCAAGGCGAGGAGACCAGACTTTCACGTAGAGGACACTGAACTGACGACCCTCCCACTTTTTCCTCAGATCCGGCAGATCCTAACCGACTTTGCACACACCAATTCTCAGATCGGGTTGCCTATTAATCTTCGCCTAAGACCCTTACTCGTCTCCTAAAAAAAAGAAAAATTTTGTTGTGTGGGAGGCAGAAAAGAATTAAGTTAAGACGTGTCCAACGGAGCGGGCTGAGGGAGATCACCGGGGCTCCTCCTATCAGTGCCGTCCTCGTCGGAAACACAAAGACTGGCACCGAAGGGACAAGTCTGTTCTCAGTACTCTTCACCAAAGAACAAAATTCTCCTTCTCGGAATATTTAATCAATTAAGTTGGAATCAATTCCTACAATTTTAGATCTCTCCAATTTCTTTACAGGACTCCCGTGTCGTTTAATTTCCCCGTTGGGTCCTGTCCTTGTCGTCAGTTAACTGCCGTCAGGGATCGGAAAGGGTCCTATTGGACTTCTCCTCGGGGTGACCGAAGGGTGTACGTGCCTCTTAGAGGTTTCGGTATGAATCTTCTTTTATGTTTCGGGAATAGAGGAATAGTCTCAGGACGTCTGGAACGGGTTGAAGAAAAGACGGGAAGAGGGTCCAAGGTACCCGAGGGTGGTCAACGAAATCACAGCTCGGGCGTCTTGAGACTGTAATCTAACACGTAGGTACATAGACAAGTATTAGACACAAGGTTCCATCTCATTGGAGATGTTTCGGACGAAAAAGAAAGAACGACAAAGGGGTTGTGGTTAGTGTCCTATCCACATAATCTAAGGGTACTGACTGGATTGTTTAGTGGTGTCGGAACCATCGGAGTCCGTTCGGATACTCGAATGGAAAGACCTCCGGTCTTCAGATTTTAGTTAAAGTGACTCGGTTTCAGTTCCAAAACCGTTTCCGGTGTGAGGGAAGGTCTCCGACATACCCTCTTAGTCAAGAAAAAGAACGGCAGAGACCACCGACCACCGTCAAGAATCGAACGCTGAGATAGTAGGTTAGAAGTTCCGGTAGAAATTTAGAGAGAAACAGGAAGAGTATTCCTATGAACACTACTGTAAGTCCTGGGTGGCTCAGGGAAACGTTCCGTCCTTTAACACCAAGGACTTCTGAATTCACTATCAGGATCTGTCTGTTCATCCTCCAGCGTCTGTATCCAAACTTGGGTCCGTCAGACTGAGGTCCCGGGGAGGTGATGGGACATGTCCTCAGACTGCTGTGAACACGAAAATGTCAAGGATGAAATGTCAATTCGGGTCAATTGATAGGATTCAGGGTAAGATCTGACGTCCCTATGTTCCTCTGGATCCCAGCTAGGAATAAGAGGTCCTATAGGTAAATACACATTTCTTTTCCGTAATTCAGTCTCTCACCAATGGGAACACACCGTTTGACTAATTTTCTCGTACTTTCCGAAGACCCTCGGACATTACAGTAAAGAACGGGACCACGACCGATGTTATCACACACTTTGTCGAACCTTTTCAAGTAGTGACATGTGAACATTAAATACGTGAAAACAGTCACCCATGATATAAAACTTTTTCTGGTTTCTCCCGTATTTCAGTCCCGAGATCCTTTACAGTTCTCTCCGGTATTCCGTCAGAGAGGGTGTCGCGACTTACAGATCCGGTAAAGAATCGGAGAGTGATTGATGGACTGATTATTTCCCGACACTCCATCCGCCATTTCTTCACTCCTAAAAGGTCCCAGAAAGGATAGTTTTAAGGGTTCCAGTCGGGTGGAGTTTAAGTCAAACCGACATTTCGTCTTTACTTGTCTGTAAAAATTCATTGTAAATTTTACAACGGTTATTCCTAATTGAGGAGAGGGGTTTCTTTAGACACTTATAATACTGTATTTGAAACTTTTAGGATCCGATTTGTTTAAAACTAGGGAAAAACTGACGTCCTGAATAGTCTCGGAAATTATATAATTGTACTTTACATTCTGATAGGGACCCAATCCTTCTATGGGACCTCATCCTTTACCGTTGGGTGAGGTCATAAGAACGGACCTTTTAAGGTACCTGTGTTCTCGGACCGCCCGATGTCAGGTACCCCAGTATTTCTCATCCTATGCTGGCTCACTGACTCATGTGCACGTGTGTGTTACAAGTCAGCGAGTCAGTACAGGTAGAGAAACGCTGGGGTACCTGACGTCGTGTGGTCCGGAGGGGTAGGTAGTTGTTGAGGACCTCGAACGAGTTCGAGTACAGGTAGTTCAGTCACTACGGTAGGTCGGTAGAGTAGGAGACAGTACGGGAAGAGGAGGGCGGAAGTTAGAAAGGGTCGTAGTCCCATAAAAGGTTACTCAGTCAAGAAGTGTAGTCCACCGGTTTTATAACCTCAAAGTCGAAGTCGTAGTCAGAAAGGTTACTTATAAGTCCTGACTAAAGGAAATCCTACCTGACCAACATAGAGGAACGTCAGGTTCCCTGAGGGGTTACAGTGTCAAGTTTTCGTAGTTAAGAAACCGTGAGTCGAAAGAAATATCAGGTTGAGAGTGTAGGTATGTACTGATGACCTTTTTGGTATCGAAACNGAGGGTGGAGGGAGGGGTGTTGTAGAGAGACAGAGACGAAAAATTATACGACAGATCCAACCAGTGTCGAAAAGAAGGTTCCTCGTTCGCAGAAAATTAAAGTACCGACGTCAGTGGTAGACGTGACTAAAACCTCGGGTTCCTTTATTTCAGACAGTGACAAAGGTAACAAAAGGGTAGATAAACGGTACTTCACTACCCTAGTCTACGGTACTAGAATCAAAAAACTTCTAACTCAAAATTCGGTTGAAAAAGTGAGAGGAGAAAGTGAAAGTAGTTCTCCTAGAAATCAGGGGGAGAACACGTGTACGTTCTCCCTCTATATAAAACGAAAAAAAGTGTCTGAATAAAATGATACCTTATGAAATAAACATAAGAATTCTGAAAGTACTAATTACAAGATTCCCTGTTTAAAACCCTTCACGATAACATCTTAGGATTAAGTATCTAGGTAAAGGGGGTTTCTAACACGTCTGACTACAAAGTTTCATAAGGGACTCCGGACAGATCCAATGAGAGTCACAGGGAGGTGTTCGGTATTCACAACGAAGTTCACTGGTTTATTTTATAGGGTATTGGATTTACAGACCTATTTACTACCCCCCGTCTTCTGTCGACCTCTTGTCTCTTCCTGACCTCTCGTTTCTCTTTCTTAATGTTGCTGAACTCGAGGTCTAATAGGACTTCTCAGTATTCTCATAAAACCAACTTGTTTTACTAGTAAATGATACTTCTACGTCGCACAAGAGAGTAATTTTTTTGTCCTTTTTTCTCACCTGAGACCTGAGTTCCTGTTCTACCTTGACCTTTGGACCTACGGTGGTTCCGAAGGAGAGACAGTCACCAGGAGTCCTAGGGGAAGTAGTAAGAGAGAGACATCTGAAGACTAAAACGAAGAACCGACCGTTCTACTTTTTATACCACTGGTTGTAAAGGTCTCAAACAGACAGTAACAGGTCAGTAATCCTTTTTCCCAGTTGACTGAATTAGGGTTTAAGGATTCTTTCTCTATAACCAGTCCGACGATCGATGACCACTCTTGTGACCCATCCAGTGTCTTGTACGGTCAGTATGTTACTAACACCCCATATTCCCATGTCATACCTACGGGTATATGTCCACACCTCGACCCGTCTGGTGGATTTTCTACCGACAAGTTTATGTTCTACACAAGACCCACGTCGACCAAAAATTTTCGTGAAAGAGCGAAAGATATTTATTTATTTGTCCTAAAAAAAAAATTACTAAAAGTCAAGAAGTCTTAGTACTAGGTTTCGTCACCGAGAGGAGACGACTGGACATCTACACAGGATACCTCCCCTACGATGTCAGACACGGTAAAGACTTTTAGTAAAGTCGGTTCTTTGTACTCTCTAACGTAAAAAATTTTTTACTAAAGAAAGGAGATTTTAGACTCAGGTACCTCCCTTTAAACCAATTAATTGTTATAAACAAAACTCTTTGACCAATAAATTTCGAAGTGACCCGCCTTAAAGTCAACAAAATCTGATAATGTAGGAGGTATAAATTACGGTAGCAAAGCTTTTACCTAACTGAAGTCTTCATGAAAAGAGAACGAAACCTCTAAAACGTGTAACCGGGTTTACCCAAAAATAAAAGGTAAAATTAAATATGTCATATTTATGTTACAACCTGAAGAAGCCTCAATTGTCAAAGTGACACGTCTACAAAGAACTTTCGGAAAAGTTAAGTACACGACCAAATTTTTTTTTAAAAAAAAAAATAATCGGACCGTCCGTCGGTCTTTTTTCTTTTAAGGTAAAACGTATCTTGACATTCTAAAAGAAGGAACAAGAAAGGGGTGGGGGTCGGTCGATGTCCTAATAATCCTACTTTCTACGGTATCACTGTAGAACACCAGTTGACGGTCTCTGTGTCGTTTTTCGCCTCCCTACTGTTTTCACTAGATCAAGTAAGAGGGTGTTCATAAAGAACTAAATACAATAAACGAAAAATAAATGGTCAACCGACTTTAGTGAGATCTCAAGGTCCAACAAAACGAGATGCCCTTGATGAGTTTAAATGGGGTATCTTTCCTATTTGTACGACACAAGACCTTTCCTTTTCTTCCTGTATTGGAAACAAAACGGAAAAACAACCTGAGAGAGGACGTTTGTCATAACGTGTTCGATGAGTCATTATTGAGACTTTTTATGACTTTAGAAAAGCGATTTTTGTCTGTTCTTTGTCACTAAGATTTACTCGAGAGTAAGAAATATTAAGATTCGAAAATCGTTGATTGTCTAACAAATAAATCGAACAAATCATAAATCTACTTTACATATTTATTATGGGACGTTTGAAATAAAGAAGTGGGTTTGATCACAGTCAAGTCAAGTCAAGTCAAGTCAACGAGTCAGTACAGGTTGAGAAACGCTGGGGTACTTAGCGTCGTGCGGTCCGGAGGGACAGGTAGTGGTTGAGGGTCTCAAGTGAGTCTGAGTGCAGGTAGCGCAGTCACCACGGTGGGTCGGTAGAGTAGGAGACAGCAGGGGAAGAGGAGGACGGGGGTTAGGGAGGGTCGTAGTCTCAGAAAAGGTTACTCAGTTGAGAAGCGTACTCCACCGGTTTCATGACCTCGAAGTCGAAATCGTAGTAAGAAAGGTTTCTTTAGGGTCCCGACTAGAGGAAATCTTACCTGACCAACCTAGAGGAACGTCAGGTTCCCTGAGAGTTCTCAGAAGAGGTTGTGGTGTCAAGTTTTCGTAGTTAAGAAGTCACGAGTCGAAAGAAGTGTCAGGTTGAGAGTGTAGGTATGTACTGATGACCTTTTTGGTATCGGACCTGATCTACCTAGAAACAACCGTTTCCTTACAGAGACGAAAACTTATACGATAGATCCAACCAGTATTGAAAGGAAGGTTCCTCATTCGCAGAAAATTAAAGTACCGACGTTAGTGGCAGACGTCACTAAAACCTCGGGGGTTTTTACTTCGGACTGTGACAAAGGAGACAAAGGGGTAGATAAACGGTACTTCACTATCTTGGTCTACGGTACTAGAAGCAAAAGACTTACAACTCGAAATTCGGTTGAAAAAGTGAGAGGAGAAAGTGAAAGTAGTTCTCCGAAAAATCAAGGAGAAGTGAAAGACGGTATTCCCACCACAATAGACGTATGGACTCCAATAACTATAAAGAGGGTCGTTAGAACTAAGGTCGAACACGAAGAAGGTCGGGTCACAAAGAGTACTACATAAGACGTATCTTCAATTTATTCGTCCCACTGTTATATGTCGGAACTGTATGAGGAAAAGGATAAACCTTGGTCAGACAACAAGGTACAGGTCAAGATTGACAACGAAGAATTGGACGTATATCCAAAGAGTTCTCCGTCAAGTCCACCAGACCATAAGGGTAGAGAAAGTTTTAAAAGGTGTCAAATAACACTAGGTGTGTCAGTTTCCGAAACCGTATCAGTTATTTCGTCTTCATCTACAAAAAGACCTTGAGAGAACGAAAAAGCTACTAGGTCGTCTATGACCGTTAAACAAGAGACCAAGGAGACGGAAAAGATTTTGGTGGAACTTGTAGACCTTCAAGTGTCAAGTGAATAACGACTTCGGACCGATCCTCTTAAAACTCGTAATGAAATGATCGCACACTCTACTCACGTTAACACACCATCAAACTCGTAAGAAACCGTAACGGAAAGAAACCCTAACCTTACTTTTGACTGGAAAAGGTCAGGACACCGGACTGATCACAGTTACCTCTAATTTTTGGACGAACGTATTAAGAACTAAAAATTTTTTATTTATATCATTTATTATATGTTGTTATTTTTTATAATAACCTTCGAAACATTTTATATGTTTTTTCTATACTATATCACAATTTTTTCGTGTTGTGGTTTAATATGTAGTCGACACTAGGATATACGTGTGGTCACACTGTTAGATATGTCACATCTTCAGATGTGTTCATACCTACGTTTACAGTTATAGTTCCGGATTTACCTCTTCCCACATCTGTGTCTTTATTTGGGTCTTTTTTGTGAATATGATTATTCGTGAAAGACAAAGTAATATGATAACAACAACGACAAGTCAGTGATTCAACACAGGTTTATAAACTCCGGCATACCTGACGTCGTTCTGTCCGAAGAGACAGGAGGTGACAGAGGACCTCAAACAAGTTTAAGTACAGGTAACTCAAGTGTATGACGACTTCGGATACGAAGTCGAACATCCTAAAACTCGTAATAGAACGATCGTACACTTTACTCACGTTAACATATTATCAAACTTGCAAGAAACTGTAACGGGAAGAAACCCTAACCTTGTTTTTGACTGGAAAAGGTCAAGATACACTTTTTATTATTATTAATGGTTTAAAGAAGGTTTGGTCTTTAATTTCGTATAATATTTTGATATCACTATCCGAAGCGTCTCTCAGCGGTCAAACAACGAAGTTGTTCCGAACTTGGCCTGGCCGACGAGTAGGGGGCGTGGACGACCGGTGAGTCTCGGTCGGGAGGAGTGGTGGACTGTCCCGGGAGGCTGGCGGGTTCCAGGGACGGCGGTGCGGTCGCGGCGCGTCGGCGGCGGCCAGTGGGCAGTGGCCAGTAGCGACGGAGAACAGTCGGTGGCCGGCACTGCTGGCGTGGGGGGAACGTCCACGCGATCGGTCATGAACCTCCGGAGGTAGTTGCCGGTCTAGTTGGGCCTCGAGATGTGGAGGATACGGATGGACGGGTACAGTATGATAAAACCGGTGTTACTACACCGAAACTTCTTGAAACGGTTTATGAAAGAAGTGGTTAGAGTACTCCTCTCCCTTGTATGACTCTTTGGCTACTTCGACGTCTTGGTTGCTCCACCGGCTTAGAAGGAAGTCCTATAGTTCTTCGGTCTGGTGTTACTGTCCCTCTTACCCGACTTACGTTCCCTTACACACGACACGAACCTTTCTTCACACCTAGTCAGTGATGACCTTGACTCGTGCGACCGGTGACTTTTTTTACTGGGGGTAGACACAGTGAAGTGACTCTGAGTCATGGACTTACTCGTCCATCTTCGGTAGTTTCTTGACCCATTGGTGTATTAGCGTAACACGTTCTACACCCGGGGACCTAGACCGGTTCGTCTCATGGCGAAACTGTTCGTGTGGGAGCCTGTGCCACTCTCGATTCGGAGTCCGACGGAAGGGTGTCGGTGTCCCCACTGAAAGGACCCGTGGTTCCGCCACGTACGTATAAATCCAGTGGAAGTGGAAAGATATTCAACATGACTTTGTAGATGAATTGAAGAAAGAAATCGTGGTAAGGAAGTTTGTTTCATTAAACCATTGGGGGGGGTTTTTTATTTATTTGTTATTTTGATAGCACTAATTTTGATATATCGCGACTGTGTACTTATCTAACTCTCTGGTTACTTTTTCTTATCTTTCAGATCTTCTCTGGATTCTTGTGTACCCCTAGATCATACACTATTTAAATTATATAGAATTTCTCGTTATAACGTTTAGGTGTCTCTTTTCTATCCAATGAGTCAATTTCTGAAATCCTATCGACGTACCGGTAGATTCTTCTTTCAACCTAGGGTATGGAGTGTGGAATGTGGGTCTTTTTCAGTTTCCCCATGCTTTTAAACTTATATTTTTTCTTATCACATAATGTTCACTACATTCTTTCGTACCCTCTTGATAAATTATTAGAGCCTCACGTCTTATGGAAGTGTAGATACTGTGTGTACTTTGTCTTCGGTGTTGTAACACGTCTTTTTTTAGTTTCTGTTCGCTGTTTTGACCTTCCTTCTTTATAGACATTATCTACAGTACGACTAAAGAGATTTATATATTACCTAAAGATTTTTAGTTATTCCTCGTTTGGTTACCGGGTTAATTTTGTATCCGTCACTAAACGTCGTTGTACCTACCTGGATCTCTGATAGTATGATTCACTTTATTCAGTCTTTCTCTTTCTGTTTATAGAATACTATAGTGAATATACACCTTAAAAAAATTCACTATGTTTACTTGACTAAATGTTTTGTTTTTGCATGAGTGTCTGTATCTTTTGGTTGAATACCAATGGTTTCACCTTTCCACCACTCCCTATTTAATCCTCAAACACTAATTGTCTATGTGTTATCATGTATATTTTATCTCTGCGTTGTTCCTGGATGATATATCGTCTCTCTTGATATAAGTTATAGACCATTATTGAATATTACCTTTTCTTAGACTTTGCCTTACACATATATATATGTATACATATTGACTCAGTGAAACGACATGTGGTCTTTGATTGTGTTGTAACATTTAGTTGACATGAAATTATTTTAATTAAAATTTTTATCTGTTTACAATACTTGGTTGAGAAGAGTCGTTTCTTTTGGGTTCATTCAGAATTTTGTACACTTTACCTTAAGTTGTAGTGAGTGTTAACCTCTTTACATGAAATGTCGATAGTCTTTTACGGCAAAACGTAGATCGGGTAACCGTCTTTAGTTTGAAACTATCCTCTGACATAACCACCCCCACACCCCTATTTCCGGAAGATGTAGTGACCACGTTCACCTTTAATCCTGTTGGGAACACTTCTTGCTAGACACTTACTTGTATAGGAAACTGTATCGATAAGGTGAGGGTCTTTAAATATCTTGTCTTCTACGAGGGCATACGTTTTACCGAATACATGTACCAGTAAGTGACGTCGTTACAAATTTGTTTTTCAAATTTGTCGTCACAAAGTCGTTTTACGACTTTTGTAGTCGTCTTATAACCAAGTCCTTTAGTATTATGTAGGTGTATTTTCTTATGACACGTCGAGATTTTGTTCTGTTCCCACTGTAAGAAATACCTACCTACGTCTAGTAGAGATTCTATATAACAATTCCACTTTAAGTCCCGAATTTTTACATATCTAACACGGTAGTAAATAGAATGTTTAGTTTTTTCTTTATGTGACTTATATGTATAGACGACTACAAATGTTTTAGACAGTGAACTTCTTTAGGATTGTTACAAATCGATTTTTAGGTCTTACTTACTGGAGACTTACAGGTCTGAGTGAGTTGTACGACTCTGGAACCAATACGAGTCCCGATATATGAGAATTTACCTTCCAGTCCCTTCTGATTATCGTCTCTACACTTCTCTTCGGAGTCCCTCCGGACTCTCGAGGGATTTCCACAGGAGGGTTTTTACCCTAACAAAAGTTTGGTACACTTGAAAATACAAAAAGAATTAGTTAACTATATTTAGACTGTAAGAGTAGTTGTTGTATAAATGTAAATAAAATTCTATTGTTACTAAAGAAAAGGACGTTCCTTCTACGTGACATAGCCAGACTCCAGAGTCTGTGGGTGTCTATGTATCACCGGAAGTGAGTGGAAACCGTCGTGGTCTCTAAATGGATCCTAGTATGAGTGTAGAAATTGATAGGTTGAATAATGCGAACTAGAAAGGAGGTCTTAAGGTTTATTGTTGTTTTTATTGTCTAAACAACGTGTGAACCGTAAGATAAACTTACGAGTGTCATTAGGATCTTATACTTCTACTAATTATGGGAGTAAAATTTTTACTCCCAATTTACCGAACAGGTCGTAGTGTGTTCGATTTTTCATCTTTCCGATTGTAACGCGGTGTTTACTTAGTCTGTGGTCGTAATAAAGAGAAAGAGATATAGTTCGTTAAAGGTTAAAAGAGACGTGAGAAGAAGTTGTGGCAGAAATAAACCAAGAGAAAGATCACACGGAGGAACTAAATAATTTGTAATATTAAAGGAGACCAAAGTCTCAGATGTTTAAGATCACTAAGAGTTAGGATCGACGTGTAACCTGAGAGAACTTCCTTAAAAATTTATGTGGGTACTGGTCTCTTAAGGACCGCCAGATCACCAATCCTAAGTCGTGAAAGTGACGACACCGGTCCCAAGTCAAGGACCGACCCCTTGATTCTAGGACGTTCGGTGGGTCGTTCTATATATGTATAGAGGTATGGGTACTGGTCTTGAGTGGGGATCTGTCAAACAAGAGTAATCAGACCCTACTCTAGATCCTTTGTCACAAAAGTTGGTGAATAGAGGTGAGGATCACAGATCATCTGTAAGTGATTTATAAACAATGGACTTACTTACTTACCTACTACTTTCTTATTTACTTACTTACTTGCTTGCGAACTCTCAGGGAACCTGACTTTCCTCTAGTTTGTTCAGTCAGGATTTCCTTAACTTATAAGTAACCTTTCTGACGACGACTTCGACTTCGAGGTTATGAAACCGGTGGACTACGTTTCTCGACTGAGTAGCCTTTTCTGGGACTACGACCCTTTCTGACTTACGTTTTCTTCGCCCACCGTCTCCTCCTCTACCAATCTATCGTAATGGTTGAATTACCTGTACTTAAACTCGTTTGAGGTCCTCTGTCACCTCCTGTCTCTTCGGACCGTACGCCGTCAGGTACCCCAGCGTTGCTTCACCTGTGTTGAATCGCTGACTTGTTGTTCTACGGTTTTGACAAAAACTGGTATTTCGTTCTCGTCAAAACTTTCGGGATCCGATCCACCATTTATGTCTTAACAAAAGGGTAGAGGAAGACCCTACGACCCTATCTTCCTTCGACGTAGGGACATTGGGTGAGGGAAAGGTGTGTTTCCTTTTGATATTTATCGTCGAGACTTAGTGTACTCCCAATACATTATGTTTCAAGTGTCTCGTCCGACGGAAATAGTGAGTCCGAATTCAACGTGACTTTACCTTTGAGTCGACTACGGGATACATAATCAAAGAGGTTTACTACTTTCAGACGTTGTAAACAGGTCTGGTAGATAAAGGTAACGGGTCCAAACTCCGATCAACGGTCCTGGGAAGAACGGTTTCTTAAGGAGGACAGAAAGGTCTATTGTTCATCCGTTAAAGTCGTCTTAATAAAAATAAACGTTTCTATTCTGGTCCTTAAAGGGGACCAGTTTACGTTTCCGGTACTTGTAATCGAGAAGTCTGTGAACCCTTGTGATCTAGTGTCGGAGGTCACTCCCCCATCTATATTATGTGAAGACTAATACCAAGGTCTCTCCAGTGGGGACGAACAAAGACATCTCTAAATGACTAGTAGACTTTAGGAAACCACTTTGAGTTTAGGTGACACATGGTAAATCTTCCCCAAACCGTAAGAGATTGTTATCCCAATGGTCGGACGGATCCTTACCTAAGATGATGGAGACTTGTGTGTTAACTGAGAGTGACCGATTCCCCCTGAAACCTTATTTACAAAGGTACTCAGTTTCCCGTTCATAAGTCACCGTCTCTACCCATAGGTGTAAGAGGAAAAGAGAAACTTACGGGTTGATCGGGAATAAAGGGTCGGACCGAACGTCAATCGGTACCGGTACACTGTCACAGGATCAACTACGTTACACTCTTGACTCCACATGATACAAGTCTGGAGAGGTCCGTGAAACGAGACTAAAATAGACGGAAGACCTGTCAACCATACCTCTACGGAGGATCCGTTGAGACCTTCGGTACCCAACTTCTACGATCTCGTAGTGGTCAGAACCTTAACTCTTCGAGTCTTAAGAACACACTTTAATCCACTCCTACAAACGTTCCCAGTGGACCGAATGGAAATGTTCCTACCCGTTAAAAAGGTTTAAAGTAGAGTTTTGTGTCTGTGAGACAATGTTCGGTTCCGGACTTGACCTCCTTTCCCTATGAAGTTCATTTTAAGTGTAGTATGAGACCTACCCAGAGACCTTGTCAACTAGTTTTAACTTTAGAAATAGTTTGACATTCAGTTCTTCTATCTTTTCTTAGAAAATTCTGGAAAGACATTAAGTTTAGTATTAGGTGTAAGGGCTGGATTCATGAAAATTTTTATAGTGTCTGATCATTAAGAAAATCACTTTGTGTTAAATATAAAAAGTCTTCGACATTACTGAAGGTACTATAGTGACTTCACTCTCGTTTCCGTCTTACCCCTTTCTTCTTTTATAATTAACTTGTGAATTTACTTTTACTTTTTATTAGGAGTCGGATCTTTAGCTGACACCATGTCGGCTTTCCTAAGGACCCGTCTTTCGTCCGTCTCACAAGTTACGTGTTTGTCACTCATTTATTCGTCTTGAACAACCACTTCAACCATCTTACGAGACCTTAAGATAAGGTCTCTGTCTTACTAGTGCTATCCACTACGAACGAACCGTAGATAACAGTTTACATCTACAGACCGTTGTCTTCTCTCCCCTTCAGACAAGGGTCAACTACGGGAAGGTTGAGTATAGTCCCCGTTCCTCACTTCCCCCAATTATTTCGTACCACGAATAAACCCTTTTATTCACTTTTCAGTGAGACCTCTTCTCGAGGTTGTAGTTTATTTTCTTAAGAAGTTCATACTCCCCCCTTTCATTCGAGAATTTTGAATTCTAGAACCGTCCTTCCTTCCCGACTAACTTGATTCTTCTTTAGATAGGAAGGAAACAGACGTAATCTCTCTAAACCGTGTCTGACATCCTGGAATGAGTTTATAATGGTGAGCGAGATCTTTGGAACATACTTCAGGGAGGAGTCGGTAGTCCGGTTTAGACTTACGTTACTGAAATTTTGCGAAGGGTTTACTCGGAAAGTCGTCAAAGACAACTCTTTCCTCTCACTCTTATCGATGATACCGATCTCTTGTTCCTTTTGGTTCAAGGACTGACGGGTGAGGTATCTATTTTGTGATAGTTCGTATACGTGTCGGTACTTAATTCTTCTATATATACACGTGATGACGTACATTATGATTGGGTAATTACAAAGGAAGAACGTGAGATATACCCAAAAGAATGTATACGACCTATGGTGGTGGAAGCTAGAATGATGAACTTCTCTGGAATAGAAGTATTTTCACCGACATCATAGTTTTTTTCTACTTTTGGTTAAGAACCGAACCCGAAATCGATGCACTATGAAGATGTCTCGACAGGGAACCAGCACAGATCCAACTTTCATGTCTGACGCACAATAGATTATTACGATGTGAGTTCAGAATAACGGACTTATTGGTCTTCTTAGTACACCTTTACCTCGAGGAATTCCCATATTGAGCACAAAATAAATAGAACAAGAGGTGATCCCAATCGTCCCACGGGATCCTGTGGTTCCTATACGACCCAGGAGTCACTACGAACAACTTAAGTTTGTACTCACTCATGTACTAACTTGTTAGTTTACTTACGTACTGTTATAAAAATTCGATGTCTTTTTCGTGTTATAATTCACATTGAGAGTGAACAGTCACTTTTTAGAGGTAACGACCTCCTTACGTGTAAAAGACGGACCGGATGTCAGACTTTTAGGGTGCTGGCCTTAAATCGATTTCAAGAAAGGTTAAAGAGTTGTCCTCGAGAAGAAGTTTCCGGAGACGTCAGATCCATCCATGGTGTCTCAGGTCTTCAGGTTCATTTCGTTGTTCCTCTTCACTACCTTTCACCGTTTTACCTCCTACTACGTATCCCGGATTACTCCCACTGGCAAAAACGGAGGTGATCCGGTCCACAACAGAAGAGACCCACAGATTACCAAAACACTGAACAGAGTAGTTGATGAAACATTTGGATTTCTACAGACCCTTGTACTCCACAAAGAGTAAAGAAGACAGGGGTGGTGTCAGACCACCCTATTCTTGATCTGAACCTTAGGTTTGAACGTTCAGAAGTTAAGTTGATCGATCTGTCGGAATCTATTCCTTGAATTGAGGACACTGGGAGTCAAATGAATAGATCGGTTATTCTTATCATGATGGAGTGAGTTGTCCGACAAGTTTCTCGTCTGTTTGAAAACGGTTGACATTATGACATGTGTTTACATTCCTAATGATAATTAAAATAGTAATTTCATCTCTTACTTATGAATAACTTTGGGTAATTTGACTTATCTCTCCACTACGTTAAAGATATATGAACCGTTTTTTTAGTTATAGACGGAGATGAATTGAGGAAAACTTTTGTTGTACATATCTCTTATAATTTTTTATATACATCTCTTCCGGTCGATTGTGTATATAGTTGTGTAGTGTAATAACAATGACTTTTCAACCTTTATCACTTGTGAACACTAAAATACCATTTATTTGTTCATAACCCGAAGGGACCACCCTCAGGTAGAACGTTAAGTCCCCTACGTCCAAATTTGGGTTCAGGCCCTCCTAGGGTATACGGAACTTCGTTGATTCGGTCTGACGGTGTTAATGACTTGGACGAGAGATCTCGGGGTTCGGTGTTGATAATTCGGGTACGTGACGTGATGACTTCGGACTCCTGGATCTCCGGTACGAGACGTTGTTCTCTTCGGTGGCTTTACTCTTCGGACGTGTGGTGTTGGTCTCTCATCGGGGGTGAACGACGATGATCTCTTTCGGGTACGTATCGTTACTTCTGGGTCGTGTCGGTTTTTATTTTATTATAAAAAATTTCATAACTATTTACGAAAGGGTGAAATGTCAAATTTTATATACAATTAACACGTACACGAAATAACCCTGTACGTGATATAGGGAATATTTTACATAGGATTCGTGATATTAACAATAGTGAACTTATAAAGACACATCATCTTAATGACAATTTAAAAGAAGAAACACGAAAAGAGATAAGAAGTTTAACAGAAATTATTTGTGTAGTATGTTGTAAAAAAGACTGAGACTTTATAAATTTTTCTTTTTTTTAAAGGGTCAAGTAAGGATTGAATGAAGACAGAACCTAACCACCCACTGGTGTCTACAAACATTCTTGTAAAAATTTGATACCATCCTCTAATCCTTTTTAAATAGTTTTATTGTGTCAGTAAGTATCCTTCCTATATTAATTTATTTTAGATTAAAATTTTAAGAAATAGATTACAGAGAATCTAGACACCAAATTTTCTTTTTATACAGACATATACGATAAAAACATATTTTTACCTCTGCATATTCTCGTATGTAAGTGTGGACGAATAAGTATATTTCTTTTGTAATCGTCCCTCTCTTCCTCTGGTCTCACTTTCCATCCTTAAGCCTACTACTCTTGTTCTTTGTCCTGAAACACATGAAAAACAATATAACAAACTTAAAAAATTTACAATACATAGTAACATTTAGTTGATATAAGGTTATTTTAATTAAAAATTTTTATTTTAATTTCATTATTTTTGTAGTACACGTTCATTATTGTTTAGATCATACGTTTACAATGTTCACGAGGACTGGAAACGAGATCCCTCAGTCCGGAGTGTGACCCAGACCCGATTTCCGGCGGGAGTGGTCACCTCTCCACCTATACCTCCGAATACACCGACCCCTTCGTGATCCGACCAGGACCCGAGAGAGGAGTCGGACGACACAGCAGGAGGAATCTAAATAGACGAAGGAGACCGTCGTACTTTGGGACCGACGTGTGACGGATACAAGAGACGAGATTAGGTCCTCCCAAGAACCAACAGTCGACCAGTGTAACTTGTATCGACCGACAAAGTCCCCGAGAGAGATAAGTTGTTTGAAATATTTGGTCCGAGTCATGTCGGACTTTTGTTGTGTACGGGTAATATCAGAACGCAAGTCACCTCAGACTCTATGTCAACCGGCTCTTTTCGGGTCCTCCACAGGGGATCACGTTGGTCCGGGTGAGGTACGAGGGTCGATTCTAGACGTAGTTTACCTCGGAGTCTGCCGGAGAGAACTGAGGTAGGTAAATAAGATGACCCTTTACGACTGTATACCAAGGAACTAATCGGTTGACGTTCGACGGAGTACGTGTACAAGACACCTTCCCTAGACCCAACGTCTTCAAACAGTTATGTCCATCAGATCAGTGTATTGAACCGAGTGTTGACCGGACTAGACTAATCGCTACAAGGTACGTCGAGTCCCTTTACAATTTTGAAGCACTCTTGATGGAAATCTACTCTTTGAAGTCGACTGGTCTTGTATGATAACTTTTTTACTGTTGTGTTCCTTACCTTCGTCTATAAATGGCGTGTAAATTAGTTGTTTCTTAATCATACATATTGTATTCATTGAGGATATTTAGTTATTCTTGGTTGGTTAGTTAGTTATTTGTCCGTCACACGAGACGTCAAGACGTCTAGACAGAGAAGTTGTCATAAACCTACCGTGTCTGGGTCTCTGTGGGGAACGAGGTTGGAGGGTGGTGGGAGGTTGGGAAAATTGTCAGTTTTGGAAGTCTTACTCGGTGACTCCATAGGAGTCGGTGACCCTGTTCAGTTGTGGTCAAAAACTCAATTTGAGGAATTATTACTAGTTGGTGCTCGAGGGTCTAGGTAGTCTTAATAAGGACTCCACCTCCGACAGTAGTCGACGGACCAATTATACGTAGACACCCGAAGGATGTGGATGGAGAAAGACCCATTCACACACACAGACGTACTCACAGATAAAGGTGACACTCCTATACCGAGACCTCCCACACTCGGTGTAAAAGACACTTACCCTGGTCCTCTTCGTCCTTCCGAGGTTCTCAGAGAACTTTACGTTTTGGTCACGACGTCGACTCGAGGAAGGTCCTATACGTCTTTGGTAGAGTTCTTACTCACCCATCCCTGAAGGGACTGTCAGGTCACTAATTCTTAGACGGAAGGTTACGTCCCCCGTACTCAAGTTCGGGACCAAACCCTTTGATTCTAGGGTGTACGGCGTCTTGTTGATTCGGGTCAGACGTTGATGACTCGGGGGAGTGGTGTTGATCTCTCTGTGGTTACACGGTGTCACTTTTAGGACGTGGGGCCTCGATTCTGGACTACGTTGGTTTTTATTTATTTATAAATCCCTCCCTTTTTTTTACTCACCCCATTTTGGATCCTACGATACCTTCGGCGGTAAGAGTTCCTCTTGGACTCGGTCCGGAAAACCTAGACGTACGCGACCCGAGACGGGTGTGTCTGGGGGTGGAGACACTGAAGGTCCTCTCAGCGAAGGATCTATTCGTCCACTTTGAGTAGTTCTTCTACCCGTTGGGGGTTTGGTTGGAGGTGTCCGACCGCCCAAGGGTCCGACCTGACTCACTCGCAGAGAAGGTTTCCGAGTTGAGGTTGTGTTGGTCCTCGGAGACGTCGGGTCGCCGGAACCTCCACGGGGAGACCACAGTCCCGAAGACGGACTTCGGGGAGAGACGTCGGTGGTCCGTCGAAAAATTGGCGGGACCTTAGGAACGGTTTGGAACCTGGTTTGCCTTTGTTGTTTCGAAAAACTTCTTTTTATCCGTTTATTAAAATATGGAGAACCCATCAATCTCTACCACAATGATTTTGTGTTCAGGTACACGGGCTACGTGTGACTCCGGTTTGTTATGGTTTTGTAGTTTCAAACCTCGTCTTTTTCCAAATAACTCCCGGTACGTTCCTCTGTCCACCGAGGACGGAATTTTGGGGATTTGAGGGTTTTCGAGAGTCGTTTCGGGATAAAATCCTTTCCACTCCCTCCCTACACGAATCAACAACGTCTGAAGAACCACAGTCTAGGAAACAAAGTGTCCAGTTAAGTGTCAAGGACATTTGGAGGTGGTTTTTTTTTTTTTTTTCAATAAGAGACAAGACTCTTCTTTCCCTTTCCAGGGTTCCGAGTTGAAAGTGGGACACTCCAGGTCCAGGACCGATTCTCCTTCGTCCAGACAACCGTCGAGGGAGTCCCGGTCCAGGGGTCGGGGGGCGGGTCGACAGTAGGGACTCCTTCGGTCCTCGGGTCCCGGGTTCACCGGGAGTCCGAGGAGTCCGGTGGGTTTAGCGTCTCCGACCAGGTCGTCTGACGCAGGGTCCGTCTGATGACGACGGAAACCAGAGTCTCCGTCCCTACCCCCTCTCGAAGTGGCGACGGAGTTCCGGACCTGGACCGGTCTCCCGTCGGAACCACTCCCAAGACCTCGGGACTTCCCGTGTCGGGGGTCGGACGAGGGGACTGGGGTCGGGTTGAGTAGGTGACCGGTCTCCGCCCCACTCGACCTCCCAGGGTCCCTCTTTCGGGTCTAGACGGAGAATGGAGTGGAGGTGGACTCCTGGAGGTAGGCGGTTGTCAACCGGCTGACGGCGTGGTTGCCAGCGAGTAACTGTCAACGACGAACCCCCTCCCCGGTGACCTCGCGGTCGGTTACCGAATCGTCTTGGTGATTACCAGCCGCCATTGGGACGGACCATTGGCCCGACCTCTCATTACGTCGCGTCCTTACGTATGATGCCCAGCGCGTCTGGCCGGCGTGACCGCAGAACACCCAACTTTTTTGACTCTTCATTTTGGCGTCTGTCACTCTGTTGGTTACTGGACGACGAAGTCCTCGGACGAGAGTGGGGTCAGATATCCCTGTCTTCTCACTCCGACAGTCTTCTGGTCCTCAGTCAACTTCGTAGACCCATCTTCGATCTTGGTCCCACCTGGGCACTCCACCCTCGACCTCCATGTCTCCGTTGTAGTAGACTCACTGTCTCTCGATCCGTGAGACTGGAGAGAGAGGGGAGAAAGGACGGTCACGGAGGGTAACCGATTCGGGTCTTCGCTCTCTCCCTTGTGTCCTTAGACCCTTTACGTTGGACTCTATGGCTTACTCGTCCCCTTCCTGTGCCTACCCAGACAGGGGTGGCGTCACGGGGTTTTTTCGGGAACGTGCCCTCGTCTACCTCTGTGTGTATTGTTTTGAATATCGTGGTGACAAGTATTGTCGTTCTATTCTCTTTGTTCACAGATAATTATCCTTTGTGCTTATTTAATATCATCTCAGATTGTTACCTTATAAGATGATGCCACTTTCGTTTACTTATTATCGATGTAAATAGTTGTACCTACTCGGAGTGTTTCGGTTTGTTTTATTTACAATCTTAAAATACATAAATGTATTTCGTATTTCCGTACGTTACTACTACTACTACTTCTTCTATCTATACAACATTTTCATGTGTCTCTTAAACTTTTTTCATATTTCCTTATGTAGAAAACCTTTTTCTTTCCCTCAACACTTGTCTTTGTCTGTACGGCTCAAAGTTTACATCAGTTTTACTACGACCCACTACCCATGTGTCCTGGGTAGTTATATGTCCTGGTGACATATAACGATAACTATCAAGTATGTTTTAAAAAAGTATCATACGAATTGAAATGTTTCCTTGGACTTCCTGACACTCAGTCTCACCCGATAAGATTTACAGTCCTTTTCTGAGGTAAGAAACAGACCTCTGTCTTGAACTACGGCAGACCGTTCTAACCGGGTTCTTTGGGGGAGGGTCGAAGAGGGGGAACCTGGGTTAGGTTAATCCGTCCGTTGTGAACGGGGTGCTCACGATCTGTACGTCCACCTATGGTAGGGTCACCGTAAGAGGACTGACAAGACGTCTATAGCACCCATCCTCAATACGTGGACCAGTCAGAAGTTACAATCAAAGAGTCCGGAGGTTCTCCGTGACCCAGACACAGAGAAGTACTGTTCTTTGTGTAAAGTTTCGAGAAGTTCCCAGGGAAACTTAGTGAAGGGGTGATCTGAACCCACTCAATCTATCACCGTAAGGGTTTCGTGTCGTGTCAAAAGCCTTCTAGTGTTAGGGGGTTTAGAGAGAAGAGATGAGATTCGAAAAGATGAAAATAAAAAAACCGATTTCCTAGATTCGTCCCGGTTGAAGTATCCGTACACTGGACAGTCTGTCCGGGGGTGTGAACCTTTCCGGGACGCGGACTAAATTACAAGACAACGACAACAGACCTTAAGTTGTGAAATTGTCCTCCAGGGTGTAAAAGTAAGGTAAAACATGATCCGGGACCTTTAACACATCGAATAGGACCTGGATTCTGAACACCCTGTCCAAGAATCTCAGTAAAGGAACATTTAGACGTATGGTCCATACCTTAAGACTCTTGATGAGACTGTTGATGGAATTGCCGGTTTCATTTTTGTCAGGGAAGGATTGTAGCGTAATGTACATAAATGAACAAACATTGGACAGAAGGGTTGTTCCCCAACATTTCAGGTGGTTCTATTCTAATAAATCGACTTGTGACAAGAGTACTGTATCATAGACCGAATATTATGGAAAGTTATTTATGGATAACCTTCTTATTTGTAAATGTCTTAGTAATTTTGACACAAACAGGATCTGAACAAAAGATTCTTGACAAATATACTTTTCGTATATGGTATAAAATCTCCTATACAAGAATTTCTTATATGTATTGAGTCATGACTAAAAAGGTGTCTTACCCCGTACGAACGAGTTTTAGATGTTGATATCATGTAAAACCGAAAATACGACGAAAGACAAAAGAGCTCTGATTGTGATTGTAAAGTGAGATTGATCTCTGAACGAGATTTTACACAGTGTCCGTGACAAACCGGAAGTTCTGGTAATTTCGGGTAGGTTTCGAGTAAAGTTTTTGGTTTCAAAGTCAAACAAAAAGTCGGGATTGTAACAGTGGGGGTAAATTACTTCCGAGTCTATTCTGACGGAGTCTCACATTTTTATAGATTTTAATATTTTACCGGTTACACTCCCTGGAGGGACCACCAGGTTACCTATTCTCAGACGGAAGGTTACGTCCCTTACGTCCAAGTTAGGGGTTAGGTCCTTGATCCTAGGGTGCACGGAATCCCGGCGATTCGGGAGTACGTGTTGATTCCATGACCCGTGACGTTGATTCTGGACTATGTCAGTTTTTATTTATATTTTGAAAGAAATTTTTTTTTCCGTTTCTTTTGTTGGAGGGTTTCAGAGTAGGTAATAATCAATTCATGTTAACGTGTTAGTTTTATGTTGACATATTCCTTTATGATACGTCGGTAATTTTTTGACTACTCCATATACAATTACTATACCTTATATATTAATTCAAAATTTTTACCAGTTACACTTTTATTCGTTTCAGGAGTGGTATCCGTGGATGGATGTCTTCGAAATTGAGTCCCTTCGGTGTCGGACCAACTGTGTTGTGACTGTTTCCCGACGTCCGGACAAAAAGGACGGTTTGACGGGTTGTCGTTACGTATATGGTCACGATGGCAAGTGTACCGAACGGTTGGAGTTTGCTTAAAAGTTTTAGACCACCATAGAGGTAATGAAGACTAAAATGTACACTCGAGTTTGTGTGAATATAATGGACTGTAAACGTATTAAATTGAGGGTGTTTACGGCGGTGAGGTACATAGTGATCCAGTGGACACAAAGGCACACAGATATTTGTGTGACGAAATGTGGTTTGTCTTGTTGAGCACCTGCCACTTCGTTCTTTCGTTACCTCCGAGACGTCGTGGTCTACTGGACTTCACCAAGACCGTCGTTTTAGTTTGTGTCCCTATGAAATTACGTTAAACGAGGTGTACCGTTTACTCACTCCTTCACTTTATAGACTGATTATGGATTATAAATTTAGGATCTGTTTTGTAAAGACACGTTCATCCCTTCACGAAATAAATGAGACTAGGTTCAGTTTCCATCGACCTATTAATCAAAAGAAATTTGTTGTAAGTCGAAACGACTGTAGAGTAAAAGGTTTTCGTCGACAATCGGTTTATATCATAACAAATAAGCGAGGGACCTTCCGACAAAAATTTTTCGTGAAGAAGACCATTTTTATAACGTAGTGTATTAACCTCTATTGTCCTTTTCATCCTCAACGACAAACATAAATTTATTTGTAAACGAGTTTTCAGGTCAAAAGACAAACACTTATTGAGGAAATAAAACACGGTAATCCGTGTGACTTAATAACGACAAATAAGGGACGAAAAATCGGAACGATCCTCTATCAGGTTTGTACCATTGTGTACTCTATAAAGGGAATTTTTTTTATATTCTCTATTCCGTCTTCAAGAAACGGAAAAAGGAAATATGTACTCGGTCGATAAGGTAACTGTCTCTGAATACTTATATATAAATGTAGTGTTACAAATAATAGACTATGTATGAAAATATGTTAACATAAACCTATTTCAAATGAAAAACCAATAAAAAGTCTGACACTGATAAATTTTATGGATATCTAGACTCAATTTGAGGGATAATGGGAGACTCCCCTTCACTTCTTACCTGTAGTGGTAACGATAAGGTTTCTTTTGTGAGGTATGTAGAATGTCACACGAACCGGACGTACACGACGCATGTGACAACCGATAATGTGAAAATTAAAGATCCTTGACTTTTAGATACGTCGTAAGAGACTAGACTGAAGATAAAAGAGAAGTGACTAGTGAACCCAAGAGAGAATATACTTGTAAAATATCAACCTCACCAAACAGTAAAGGAGGAAGTACCCCGAAGGGTTGGACGTAGGGGGTACAGAGGATGTAACAAGTCAAGTCAAGTCAACGAGACAGCACAGGCCGAGAAACGTTGGGGTGGTTGACGTCGTGCGGTTTTGAGAGACAAGTAGTGGTTGAGGGCCTCAAATGGGTTTGAGTACAGGTAACTCAGCCACTACAGTAAGTTGGTAGAGTAAGAGACAGTAGGGGAAGAGGAGGACGGAAGTTAGAAAGGGTCGTAGTCCCACAAAAGATTACTCAGCCGAGAAGCGTAGTCCACCGTTTTCATAACCTCAAAGTTGAAGTCGTAGTCAGGAAGGTTACTTATAAGTCCTGACTAAAGGAAATCCTAACTGACCAAACTATAGGAACGTCAGGTTTAGAGTTCTCAGAAGAGGTTGGGGCGTCAGGTTTTCGTAGTTAAGAAACCACGAGTCGAAAGTAATACCAGGTTGAGAGTGTACGTATGTACTGATGACCTTTTTCGTTTCGAAACTGATCTACCTGGAAACACCCAGTATTACTTATGGTTTTAGACCCCACTCTCTCCACTCTACAAACGGGAAATACCAATTACCGTTGGGTGAGGTCACAAGAACGGACCTCTTAGGGTCCCTGTCGCCTCGGACCATCCGACGACAGATACCCCAGCGTGTCTCAGCCTGTGCTGACTTCGCTGAATCGTCGTCGTCGTCGTCGTTCGACGATCTTGAAAGACAATCGTACCCATTCTCGAGGGTTGTATATTTATTGTAACGTAAACAGTAGGTCAGGGACTCCGAAGTCTAACTACAGCTGATGAGATTTTTCAAAACACGAATGGACCCTTTAGTATTCGGAAAATACAAGACTTGGTAAAAGGTAATCACGGACACGTACTCTTCATTAAGTTTGTTCTTCAGTTTTTCGTAAAGATTTTGATACAAGTTTAAAATCGTTCTAAATTCTATCTCGTTTGCAAACCGAAGGGTAAGCCTAGGAACTTCGTCACTTGTGTCAAGTACTTCTTATCTAAATATAAAAGAACGTGTATTTATACAAACAGTACTAGTGGTCTTGGTAACTCTGTTTACCGACACAAGTCAACCTTTTAGATGGAAAAGACAGGAAATATTATTCATATATAACACCATATTAATAAGAACACCAAAATATCAATTCCCGTAAAAATATCATATCCTTCGAAGATAACTTTATCGTATCCGATGAATCAATGATGTTTCAAGAAATGTTTTCGATTGCGAGTAACCCTTTATTTAAGAGGGGTAAGACGAAGACAATAAGGTAGTAAAGGAATTGTCTTTTCTTATCGTACCAAAACTTTAAAATAGAGTTCTCTTCTTTGTTGACGGACACCTTCACATAAAATGTCTAAAGATGAGGATTGACCATTCTCATCCATGTATATGTATTTGTAAGGAGTTCAAACATCCAAGAAACTTTGTTATCCCTATGTAAAGATAGTCATGGTAAAATGTGTTGGTTTTGATCTTCGACGTCAATTTTGTTACTAATACTTGTTATCTCGAAAATTTCCTTTCTATAAATTAATACATTCCTAAATATTGACATTCCCACGAATTCAACCTCCAAGGAAATTTTCGTATGCTAACAATAAAATCATACCTACCGACACTGAGAAGCCCCAACCTTACTGTCTTGGGGTTGAGTTTGATTTAATTCGTTTTTGTTTTTTGGGTGTTGAGGATGTGGATGTTCCCTATGACTCATCGAGGTTTGCAATTCCATCGAGACGGTCTTGGTCCGAACTCCTGGTCTCAGGTCCCTGTAGTTTGGGAGTTCTTAGAAAGAGATAAATAGTGAAAGAGCCGTCTTACCCCCTCTGCGGAGTCCGAGGATCGGGACAGTAGGGTCAAATCGTCACAGTCGTCTTTCTGAAGTAAGAGAGTCCCAAAGGTATCGTTTTACCTGGGAGCAACCAGAATATTCAGTAAACGGGTGGGGAACTTGGTTAATAACGACGACCCAATACCAAATAGTGAGACTAGGTTGGACCCAGTAGACTCACTTTTTCCTCGGTCCTAATTCTTCGAGTTCTCCTGGTATGCGTCGCAGCATTTTCACCCTGTCCTTTTACTCGTGACTTTTGATAGAGTGGAACCAGGAAAGTTGGAACTTCATCTCCAGAGTCCTCGAAACCCCGAGGTACCCCTTCGGATTTTGGACCCCCCGACCAAACCTCGGACTCGACCCTCCCTTGAGGAACCGTGGACCCGCCGTCACCGAAATGATAAACGGACGGAAGAAGAATTTGAAATCTTTGATTTATGTACAAGATAGTCAAATAGAACCCTTGGTTGGGTT
This sequence comes from Capra ibex, assembly GCA_006410555.1. NCBI lineage: Eukaryota > Metazoa > Chordata > Mammalia > Artiodactyla > Bovidae > Capra > Capra ibex. The sequence goes on from SJYO01007308.1 coordinate 3,515,580, forward strand.
ACGGTTCTTTTCTCTTGTAACACTTCAGTCTTTCGAGGGTTCAGGAACGAGGAGGAAAATTGATCGGAACGTTGGGAACCGTTTAATGAATTCGAGATACTTAGAATCAAAGTGGTAAAGATTCTACTTCTACGGGCGAGGGAATGTTCTAACGGCCCTTTTTGTCCTTCACATACACTCCACGTCACCGACGAGTCTCTACAAGTCAATAACAACTTACCTTAGTATTGGATACTCGCTGGAATTTCCGGACCCTAATCAGATCGTGAACTCCAAGATCTGTCTCCCGACACACCTACTTTTTTGTCCTGTACCGGGGTCGGGAGTCATTCCCTTTTTTATTTTAACGATTCTCATTACATTCTTTTTTCACCCTCTGAAGTTTCCTCTTTCCTTGATGGTACATGGTCCTTGAACTGGGTATAGGGGGTAGATCACGTGGAACATTACGGTAACAATTTACGGTAGACAATTCTAAATTCTTGGTTAATGACACTGTCTTTTTATCGAATGACGGGTTAAAAACGTTGCATAACTTCTCTTGTAATCCCCTAGGACTATTTCTCTGTACATGATATAGACATACGCATGCAGACACACACACACATACGTACTGCGGACCGGCGGGGTAGATATAGGGATTGCTAAAATGTTAGGATGAATACATAAATATATTTATTTACGGTAAATAATAGAGATAACACGTCAATTCCTTTATCTAAGTCTCTGAGACTTACTGAATGGGTTTCGGTGTCTACCTTAACCGTCTTGACCCTTGGTTCGGGATTGTACCGAGATTTTGACCTTAGAAATATAATGCGGCAAGTGAAAAGAGTTAAGAGTTATTACTGTTACATTCTACCTCTTTATAGTTATTGGAGTCTGTACGTCCACTATGGTGGGAACACCGTCTTTCACTTCTCCTTGAGTTTTCGGAGAACTACTTTCACTTTCTCCTCTCACTTTTTCAACCGAATTTCGAGTTCTAAGTCTTTTGCTTCTAGTACCGTAGACCAGGGTAGTGAAGTACCCTTTGTCTACCCCTTTGTCACCTTTATCACCGTCTGAAATAAAACCCCCCGAGGTTTTAGTGACGTCTACCACTGACGTCGGTACTTTAATTTTTCTGCGAATGAGGAACCTTCTTTTCAATACTGGTTGGATCTATCGTATAAGTTTTCGTCTCTGTAATGAAACAACTGATTCCAGGCAGATCAGTTCCGATACCAAAAAGGACACCAGTACATACCTACACTCTCAACCTAACACTTCCGACTCGCGGCTTCTTAACTACGAAAACTTGACACCACAACCTCTTCTGAGAACTCTCAGGGAACCTGACGTTCTAGGTTGGTCAGGTAAGACTTCCTCTAGTCGGGACGCTAAAGAAACCCTCCTTACTACGATTTCGAGTTTGAGGTCATGAAACCGGTGGAGTACGCTTCTCAACTGAGTAACCTTTTCTGAGACTACGACCCTCCCTAACTCCCGTCCTCCTCTTCCCCTGCTGTCTCCTACTCTACCGACCTACCGTAGTGACTGAGTTACCTGTACTTAGACTCACTTGAGGCCCTCAACCACTACCTGTCCCTCCGGACCGCACGACACTAAGTACCCCAGTGTTTCTCAGCCTGTGCTGACTCGTTGACTTGACTTGACTTCTAAATCCAAATTTAAGGTTAAGTTGAAGATGTACATACGACTGAGACCCAGTCAAAGAGGAAGACATGGTACGAAGGAGTTCATTGTTCTACTGATCCAAAGACAAGCCAAGAGGTCTAAAGACTCTTGATGGGTACGTCACTAAGAGTTTGACCAGGAACCTGGTAGTATAGTGGTGGACCTTGAACGATTCTTTCACATAAGTACCGATACGTCCTGGATGAATTAGACCCCTACGTGTTCTTTAGAGAGTTGTTCGAGAGGTCTAGGATTAAGTTCAAACTTTTGGTCTGAAAAGTCATAAGATTCCTTACGTCCACAATACTATGTAAAAAGGGAAGAGTTGTTTGTTCAGATACTGAGAGTTGTGTAAAGAGGATTTCAAAAATTCCGTAGAATCTTTGAGTCATAAGTTTGATGATTTATTTATAGGTTTGTAAGTCATACCCTGACTTTTCCAGATGAGAACGAAGGTTAATATTAAGGAAAGAGGTTTCCAGTTTTCAATGTTAGGAACAGTCATGGTAAAGACAGGGTCGACTCGACAAAGGATCTACAATAAAGATTCAGTCCTCAGAGAGGGAGAAGTCCCTGAAAGTGTGAAATAGGGCAGTAGGAAACGAAAGAGAAATCAGAGAGTTATGAGATAGGTAGAACGGGGTCTGGATAAGTTTGTTACGGATGATGAGAGTTTGAGACACCGGGTGTCTGTATAGATACAGATTTACAGAGACAAAACAGGTGTTTTACGTTTTACTGGGATCCCAGGATCCTTATACCGTTGATAAATTTATCCCTACCCCGACTTCAACTGGACAATAATTCATGTCAAACGATCTTCGTGATTACATCTTCATATAAAGTGGTTCTTGAAAGTTCAAAGGAAAAAAATGATTAATTTTTAATAAAATAACATTTAGGTTCAGGGGTTTTCTGGAAAATAAATGATTTTTTACAAAAAAAAGTTTGTAAATTAAGTGTGTCCGGTACAGGTGTATATTTAATTACTAAAATAATATGTAATACATAATTGAAGAAACGCAGTAATGACGGAAATATAAAATACAAATTGTTGTTGTTGTTTAGGAAGAGATTTCGGATGTCTGTTATTCTATGTCGTAATCAGTGTCATATACCTTCAGAGGATAACCACTATTTTATGTGTTTGGAGAGGGGAGTGGTTTCTTGAAACATGTCGGATTTTGTCTTTATCTTTTTCAATCTCTATTAAGTCCTATTGTCAAAAGTCTGTTGATTTTGATCTACAACCAGGTTTCAACAATTTCAGTGGTGGTTGACCGCTATTGACCGATGTAGTCTTAGTAGAACCCCCTGAAAATTGACAAGTCCCATCCTTCTCTCAATCAGTGTCCACAAAGATCGTGTCTTGTCTAAATTCTCGATGACTGGGTGTCTGTTCTAGGTGAAATTTTAGTTAGTCTTCACGGTAACGTGTTCGGTTAAATTTTTATACATACTCTACTCCTGGGTTAAGTCACCGAAAAGTTGATCAGTGACTTCGACTGTATTTGTGAAATGAATCCTGATGTGTCTCTCGACCTCGTCTTGTCTTTCATACAGAGTAATGTCGTTGACTACCGTCCCAAGAAGGTAGAGTAAAGGGACCAGGTGGTTCAACCAAGATTTGACTACTTAATGACTGAAAAGTTTGTTAATCTGACGTGTCTTGTTGTCGTTATTCGTACGTCCGTCCGACGACGATGGTTTAGGTGTTCCGGGGTTTGTAGCCACTGTGGTCACGTAGATGTATAATAGCTTTGTCCTCCTGGTTCTTCATTAATATATTCTGTGTGACTATCGAACACCCCCGTCTCCCCATCGCCATAGTCAATAGGTACGACTAAGATGTGACGATTTCAAGACATTACGTGTTGACTTTTCATCTGGGTAAAGTTATGAAGTATCTGTCAGACGTCTATGAGGTAAAGTGGTGGAGTTAGTGGAGAAAACGCACTGGAAAGTGAATTGTTTCAGGGAGGTACTTTAGAGAGTTGTCACACTGGAGTCTGCTGAAGGTAGAGATCGACGTAAGGGAAAGACGTCCGACCGAAGGTGGTTTTCTGGATCTTCCGCCGGTGGTTTGGAGAGCGGAATACGGGACAACGCTTTCTTTCACTGGGTATGACAGAGGAGTTCACTTTTTTAATCTTCTGTTGTTCTAATCCATCCAGTGGGTAATGTATGAGTTGACCTAGTCGGTGTGTTCTTCCGAGTAAGGCCAGTACCCATTGGTCGTACTTTTTGTCTCGTATACCCGTCGGTTACCTATTTACATGTGATTTTTGCTATTTTTAATAAAAATCTCTGTGAAGAAAACCAAGATTGTTTGTTAGATTTAATCCGATGCATGTCCATTTTTAGTGTTACTCGTCGTAATAATTTGTTAAGGTTTTCGATCACTAGAACCGATTTATTAATATGTGATCTTGGAAGATTCTTCCGACGATTATTTGATTTGATACAGTTTTAAACGTTTCTCAAAATCAGTCTGAACTTTCGGTTCTATTCGTTGAGGAAACATACCAATAATGGAGACTGGTTTCGTGTTCTTAAGTGAGTCTGTTTCTTGAAAGTATTGGATGGATTTTTATCCTATCGAGTATTTAAAAGATTTGACAAGAAAGGACGACACCTGTCGGGAACTAGAGACTGACATTTTGAATCGTTCGAAACCGTATATGATTACAATCAAAATATTCAATGATTTTTGGAGATATTTAATTCGTAGTAGAGAGTTTAGACCTATCAAGAGAGTAAGACTTACGGATTTGTAAATCCAGTGTTTAACTTTATGGTCATCTTTTTATAAGTAGAAATCCGTCCAACATCTCAATGGTGTATTGTTCTTTGACTGTTCTTTTAAATTTGTCTCATATTTTTATGAAGTTTCGTAATACTTGAAACTTAAATCGTGTGAAAGGATTTAAAATCATAAAGGTTGTTCTTTTCTTCTGACCCCATCGTAAAATCTACCAAATTCGATTGAGTTTTTAAAGGACTAAGGACTGTAGTTATGATCTAAATATATCAAAATAATATCATTGTTTGTCGACAATGTCACCCTAGATGTTTGTATATGTCTTAATAATATAAATTTAAGTATATCTTGTCATAAATGTAAAAAATTCAATGAAAACTTTAGTCTTCTACTTCATGTCTAATTCAAAATGTTGCTTCTTTTCTTTTTATGTGTCCTGTTTTTGTCTATCCTTGTCATTTTTATGTTAATAGACGAGAACTGTGTTGTCCTTTTAACAGTCTTTCGATGTAGAAGAATTAAACTGACAGGTTTAGTAATTTCATGCCTACTAAGTCACGGTAAAACGGTCTTTAAGCAAACCGTCCTAGTATCTAATTGTAAAAGACACACTTCCTTTCTATAAAATTTTCCAATAAATAAATTCTTTTTTTTTTTTTTAGGGGGTTTTCGGAATAAAAAGATGGTTATTCGGTATACGATTATTAAAATTTCTTTTTGATGATTTACTTGTAAGGGTAATCAAATTGTGGTTTGGTGCACTTACAAAATGGAGTGGGAGATCGAGATTTTACTAGATAAGAAATTTAGTGTTTATAGAACTATTGGAAAAACGATATTTAATGTAAAATTCTGTGTTCGTAAGTACCTATTGAAATTTTGGTTTCGTATTTAAATTCTTTCTAATAGATCAATTAATATAAATGAAACTCTTATTTTTCCGGGAGACTCAATAAATGTTGTAAGGACTTTAACACGATTAATTGATATCTCCAAAGATTACATCGAAAGTCGTTCAAAGATTATTTTTGTTTTGGTCGCACGTGATACGATATTTGTCTCAATTTTACTCAGTGATGCACTTGATACCAGTCTTTTGAATTCACAATTGCAAATAAATGTGTAGTCGTCTTTTCAGACCTATTTCAATTTTACATAGAATTTCTTTAGAATTTTGATTTAGTTATTCGGTTGGATCTCTATAAAGATGATAGAACAATGGTGAATTCGAGAATAAGATATCGATCGTGAGATGAAACGAGTAAAGTACAATAAATTAGGACTGTTGTTTTCCATCCTTAATCAGGGTGAAATGTTTACTCTTATGACTCCGAGTTTCTCCAATTCCTTGAACGGCTTCAAGTCTCTCGAATGTTCACTCTTTCTACTTTAAACTTTGGTTCTGATTGTATACCAAATGTCATCCTTAATAGTTGGACCACTCTGACGGGGATTGCCCTATGAACCGTTACACATCTATGTAAACCCCAACAGTGTTGACCCTATTTTTGCACAATCACCGTAGATCTCCTGTGTCTTTGTCCTACGACAATTCATAGAATTGCTACATGTCCTGACGGAGGTCGTCGTTTTTGACTAGGTCCGGTTCTACAGTTATGACCGCTCTGATTCCTTGGCACTAACTGTTGTTCTAAAAGTAAACCAATTGATTTCACTGTAAGAAACTTTACAAGTTCTTAGGGTCTGACCCGGTCCTTATGTCTCCCGGAAAATGTAGTGTAGTAGTTATGACTACGTGTTTTATAGACTCTCCGTCATTTCCTGGGACCTAACGTGACATTCGTGGACCCTTTAGACTCGACCTCAACCGCCGTACTAACATTGGACAGTTTCTCCGGGTTTCTAGTTAATCTTGTGTACATACTGCTATGTCGTTATCTACAAAAAGGAAACAAATCATTGGATGGTTTTAAAGAAAAAACCTTAATGTAATGGACTCTCAGTATTCTAAATCAAGGAAGATTGTGGAGTCATAAATTTATGACAAGATCTTATTTAAAGGACCCCGTCCAGATCCTGTTAAATAAAATAGGATTGTTTAATAAAAAGAATAAAAATTTCTTGTGTCGACAAATCAACCTTGTCGTTGCATTATGTCCGTTTCAAAATTCTTGATGTAAATAGGGAAACGATTGGATAGACTACACCTTTACTCCGTGTTCCACTCTTTACCTTTAAGTACGTCGTTTCCGAATTTATTGATTTTTATACTTTTTTATTCCTTCTATAGATACAGCTTTTTGATTTTTGGTCATTTATGATTCTGTTTTTTCGACCTTTCTTCCCGGTGAGGTTCAGTCAGTGAATGTCGCAATAATAATTGGGACAGGAGAGGAAGTCTCATGGATATCGATAGATAGTCTAATTTTTGTTTAGTTGTTCCTGTTGTTTTTTTACGGTTTAAGAGGAGAGTTTTGGTGATCTCCAAAAGTATAGATTTTACCTTGATCATTACACGAACGAAGTCGTCGTGTATATAATTTTACCTCGATCATTATTTGTATTGTCTGTATTGTCGATACACAGATCGAGTTGTTTACAACCAAAGTAAGGATAAAGGATCCATTTCTGTTTTAATTCATGTAAGTCTTAATTAATAGGTACCACAATTTTGGTTATATTTCCCGTAAGGAATGGCTCTCGTCTAGGTTCGGTAAAAGTAGGTTCAAAAACTGTACCCTACGATTCGAAGGACCAAAGGTGAACCCTTTACATGAGAACATCAGGACATTTCTAAGGTGAAGACCGGTGTGAAGTAATAATCCTCACGGGTTTCGAGATTTTTCGGTGTCGTTTTGTTTTTGAATGTTCAATTTCGTAGTTGTATTAAGAACGATAGATGTACAATTAAAATTTCAAGAATTGTCGAGTTCGCATTTATTTTTTATGGACTTTTAAGACTTCTCAACTAGTTAAAGACTTAGGGGTACTTTGTCACCAAAGAAGCAACGATTAAGTCGTTTATACCATGGATATGAGGTTTACAGGTGACCTCAACTCATCGCTCGACTGGGGTCGTTGTGAAGACCTCTAGATATGGTCTCACAGTGATGGATAATGTTTCTTTTATGGAATGAACCTTATTTACACCGTGTAATTTAATGGATTTACATTTGTAAATATAATCCTGACAGGAAATCTTACGACGTGCTAACAGAGACTATCACAAACTTTCAGTTAATTGATATGTGTTATGAATTACAATCTATTTATGAAGTAAACATTCAATATAAGTGATTCCTCCTTTTCTATTTTCGTATGGTTCAGAAAAGTTTAGTCATTTTCCGTTCCTAGTTTTGTCAGTTCTGTCGGAAGTCAATTTTTGTTTTCGTGTTACTGTGACCTAAACCCGACTGTGATTTGCCATGTTCACGGACGTGACGAATGTTCTATTTTGGTGTTGGTTCCGTTTGTTGTCGAATAATCACCAGATCGTGGTTAGACGACAAAATCGTATAGGTTAAATAGTGTTACCTCCCGTTGTCGCAGATGAATTTGGTCACCTTTGGTTTATTATATATAAATGTCTAGGTACCCTTTTTAATATTTTTCCTTACTAATTTTTCCTCGGTTCTGTAGACTGGTCTCCATGTCAGTGTTCAAAACTAGATCTCCTTCAGAAACTCGTGTTCCCATCTGTTGAGGTGTCTTCTGTTCCAGAGGGTTATTAGGAATTGACACTAAGTCGTAAGGGAAAGGGAGGTCTTTGTCGTTTGTTTTTCGGTTCAGTAGTTATATGGTCCCTGTTTTACACCAATATGGAAAAGTGATCAGAAAAAGTTCTGTCCTTCTCTGTCTTTAGTGTACATTAAACTTGTCCCTTGGAAGTGATATGTCCTGATCATTGACATTGTCTCCTAACATTATTAGCCTCTGACTGAATATTCTTATTTACTGAGGAAGGACGTTACGGAGAGATCGTGGGAGATGACAGAGATCGTGGGAGATGGCAGTTTCCATTGTAGAGTCGTTTCCTTTTGGTGAGTTTTCAAAGTCCACGTAAAAGTGTGTCGCCTGTTACTTCCCAATGAAATCTGATCTCTCCGTTATTTGACTATGACCGTGTCTAACCTTTAGACTCATAAAAAAGAACAGAATTTCTTATGTCTTTTGTTAGGGAGTTAGTGTACATTGTTTTCGTGGTTTTTTGCATGGAGTACACATATGTGAGATTATCCTTAAGGTTTTCGAGACCGTTCCGGTTTTAGACGGTCAAATTACCAAGGAAATAGTAGTTAGTTATCTAAAACTCCAAAATTCAGGGACACCTCTTGAGAAGATCTCACTGTTTTGTGTTAGGGAACATCCTAAACCATGTTTATTGAGACCTTCTTCCTTTAAATTTAATTTTTACTATACTACTTTACTAAAATTTGTATACTACTTTACTAAAAGATTTATTAGAACCGTCGGAAGAAAGTTTCTGCATTCTTTAATATAACGTCTCTTTATTTGTTAAATGGTTTTTTCAAGAGTCCGGTGAACTCTGATTACCCTTCATAGACCCCCCACTCTTCGTAAATATAGTTCATAACACAAATATGTTTATTCTGTTTCTATAAATGGAATACCCTTGCAGATATCTGTGAGTAAAGTAAAAGAAAATGAATAAGACCAGGGATTAAGAATTCATTATTCCATTAAAAGATGTATCTCTCAAAGAATTTGAAAACAAAATATATGAATATCGTTGAGATCAAGACGGGACCCATCAAATTAGAAAAGGTAAAGATAGAAAATAGAAATATATAAGTAAAGGAGAAACCTTTGTGACCAGTGTTTAAAAAATTTTTTTATCTTATAATACTGACATAATTTATCTATATTAATACCGTTTTGCAACAAATCGTCAAGTCTCTTCACAAAAAATTCTATGAACAACGGTTGTGTTACATTGACTGTAAACTTCGTTGTACCCATGATGTCTTTATATTTTATATCATAACTGATATTTCAAGTTATAATATTTTATGTATTTTGGTTAGTCAACCTTGTTGACCCATCGTAAACCTTTTTTTTAATTCTTGAGATCAAGAATGTAGTTTTATTTAGAAACTAGGTAGATCTTAAATTCTGTTTTCCTCTTTGCCATTAGATGACTTTGGTGATCTTTTTGTGACAGTACATGACAAGGTTATGTACACTAGAAACGTACTCCTTCTGAATTTATTCTGTAATTTTTCAGTACATGACTACACATCTTCATACAATTTAATATTTTTATTGATTACCATATATGTGTGGTAATTGTTTTCTGTTTTTTTTTCCTTATTTTCTTGATAATAATTTTGTAATAGTTATTTTCGGAGAATCTTTGGTCACTTTTTTCAGAGGATTGTCTTAGTAGTCACTTTTTATACATCACAAATATTTTACCGATTCTTTATTTTTTACAATTTGCTTTCCGTTTTACTACAATTACATAAAAAGTGTATCATAGTAATAGTTTTTCTAATTACTGTCACTACACGATTTTTTATATGTATGTGGTACTACAACCAGATTAAAAAATCTCCCAATTGACCGTGATAGTTCTAAAATTCACATTTATTTGTAGGAGTTGGGTGACTAAAGTCACCACTCTGAGGATATTTCTATGTGTCCTTATAGTTCTATAAGGAACGTCGTGACTGGTATTCCTGTACTCAGTGGTTCGACCTTTTGTTGAAGTCACAGGTGGTTACCCCTTGGCCAAATACGTTAATATAGTCTGTAATCTTTCTACCCATCTGGATGCATTTGATTGCAAAATGTGTCATTTTCCCTTTCATTACGTATATAGGATTATATATATTTTAGGGTAAAAATATTTTTCAAATACATATATGTGTATGTTTCAACTGTATGTTCAATAGAGATTCTAACGATTATTTTGTTTCCGATGTAGACTCCTCACCAAACCATCTCTACCATATTCCTATTAATAAAATTTAAATTTACTTTGAATTAGAGATGTTATTTAATTGGTTTTATATATAAGTTTAGGTCTTATTTTACTTTGACGGACGATCGTAGTAGGACAGCGTCCGAAAACAAGAAAATAAAATGTGTATAGACTGACTGTCTCTTGTCTTATAGGCTCAAAGGTTGTTGTGTGCAATCAAGAAAGTACAAAAAAGTCCGTCGTGAAAAGTGAAATGTTGGTCTTCGTGATAGGTCATTGCTTTACCCATTGACAATTGTTGGATTGGACATCTGGTACACTCTTTTTTGTTTGATAAGAAATTACTTTGTAGGAAAAGAAGGAACAAGACGAAAGATTGTGAAAAAGGTACATATAAGAGTACTTTGTGTCCGTGAAGATTTCGCATCTGAGAAATGTAAGTGTCATCTATTTGTGATTGTTTTAATCCGTTCTAAGAATGGAATTGTTCACTTCTTAGGTACTTGACTGGTCCTCCCTATCTTAGGTTCATAAAGAACTCTAGGTACCTTTCCTTAAGTTTCTACTCTATGTTGGATCTTAGGACGTATTCGTGTAGAACTTCTGACTTTTTATTTTGTTAATGTCTAGAGTTGTAAAAACTAGAGAGTGTTTTATTTTACCGAAGAATATGTGTAGTATCTACGATAATCTTTTTCGTCCGGCATTCTTTAAAGATGTCATTGTTTAAGTACGATATGACAAAACCTTATCTTCTCCACCATGGAAGGGATCATCACTTTGGCATCATAATTTGATCTTAAACTCTTTCCTTGGAGTCCCGTTGTTGACTTTTAATTCACTATAATGTCCACGATTGAACCATTTACCGGACATCAGGTCTTCTTATAAAGATCCGACTGATGAACAACGAATCTCAAACAGAAAGGTAACTCCGTTTAGTATCTTTAATTGAAAAATTTCATAATAGATTGGAATGGTCAACAAGTGTTAGAGTTCGAGGGTTTTACGTTAATTTAGGATTGAAAGTGGACTAGATCGATGGATAGAGTCCAGCGACTAATTCCTTAGGAATTTCTGGTCTCGAGAGTCTCAACCTTGTCACTGTTTCGAAACACTTTTTTCTGAAGGAACAGAGGGAACTGCAAATAGGACTAAAAGGTCGGGGGTGATGATTAGAGATAGTGGTTCGGGGAGATTGAGATAAGGACGAAATTTTCGGATTCAAAAAGATGCAGGTCGTAAGAGTCACTTGTTTTTATCCTAAGATAAGGTGAGTCTTTCCAAGCTAGTCTTTAATTAGTTGACATTTTTAAAAGTGTTACTTTAAGTGAACACTTTATCGTACGCATTTTACTAAGTTTAAGTCTATAATATGGTATGGACTGATATAAACCTACTGCTTCGAGAAAATTATCTCTATAAAGGGCTTAACGTCATGATCCTTGGGGAAGGAGAAGTGAAAGATCAGACTAAAAGAAGTACCGATGGTGAACTGGACATCAAAACACAGATGGGAATATGTGTTGAGGTATCCATGGACTTTATCTGTTTCATTCACAGACGATACACTGTTGGAGGTGTTTGATTTTTTTAAAAATTTTTCTACTAACTTAAGGTATTCCACAGTGTACTATCTTTGTAGACGACGCCGGTGTTTCCTTCGTAGGGTGAGTATTAATATGAGAGTAATGAAGACTTTCTTCTCCGATTAATGTTGGATTGGATAGACGTCAAGTCTTTTAGGTATATCAGTAGTGTCCAAGGGGTATGTTAAGTTTAATGATCATTAAAAGGTCGTGTAAAATCTCTTTTTCCTAGTAAACGTTTAACCTTATATACAGGACAGTTTATACGATGGGTTCCATCCGTATTTTATTTACGTCCTTCGGAGTAGGTAAACCTTCAACTCTTGTACCTAAGGCTACATACCCGAAATCGATTACTCGTTGTTAAAGTTATATTCCCTAGGACCCCACCAACCCGTGGCTTACCTTTTCCGTCATTCCCTCTACCTGATCAGTCGATTTGTGTTCAAGCGCACGTACTATACGGCTTAGGGGGTCGATTCACTAAAAATTAGACCCCAACCTGTTAAATTCCCTCCAGAACTGAGGGAATTAATATACTTTTAAAAGAATTTATCGAAATGATAAAAAGGATACTATAGTCACATTGAAGTTTTCGCTAATCCTCCCTGAATAAATATAGATCCCTTCAGATAAAATATCAAAAAATTCTCAAAGAGGTTTTGATCATCATAAAGTTTTTTCCTATTCTTGGTGATTGTTTATTTACTAGATGAACAAACTAGTCTTATAATTCCTACCAAACGAGTCACTGTTTGACTACGATATATTTGAGAAAAATTTATCTCTTTAAGATAGGTTAACAGACACAGACACAGTACCACAGTAAAATTTTTGGATTGAATTGTATTTTAGGTAACATATGATAAAACTACTTTAAACCTCATCAACACGAAACCCATTGGTCAACTAGACCCTTAAGGGACTACCAGGCCACCAATCCTGAGTCGTGAAAGTGAGGATTCACGGACCCAAGTTAGGGACTAAGTTCCTTGATTTTAGGGTGTTCAACGTAACACTCCATTTTTTTTTATTTCCTCTTGACTAGAATAAACTAGAAGTGGTGGTAGGAAGCACCCACCTGGAAGACATGTGAATTTTAGACATGTAAAAAGTCTACATTTAATATGAACGTAATTTGTGTTTTCATCCATTCGGTCATCGTGGGAGTGGGTCGTGTGATAATTCTGAGTCCTTCTAGTCAGTAAATGTATTATACCAGTTTATTCATCAATTACCATTTAAGTTTGAAAAATTTCATAAGAATGGAGAGTGAGTCAACATGTTGTAAGTGGACTAGGATTTTAAATGAGTATTATCGGTGACTAATTGAATATCACTTGTGAGTCATATATGACTTAACTCAAAATCTGTAGCGTTCACGAGAAACAGAGAGGACTGAACGTGAAACTTTACTTGATTCGTAATATTCCTTACTACGACTTCGACTTCGAGGTCATGAAACCGGTGGAGTACACTTCTCAATTGAGTGACCTTTTCTGAGACTACGACCCTCCCTAACCCCCGTCTTTCTCTTCCCCTGCGGGCTCCTACTCTACCGACCTACCGTAGTGGCTGAGCTACCTTCACTCAGACTCACTTGAGGCCCTCTACCACTACCTGTCCCTCCGGACCGCACTACGCTAAGTACCCCAGTGTTTCTCAGCCTGTGCTGACTCGCTGACTTGACTTGACTTCGTAATATTTTAAATTTTTAGAAGTTATATCCGTTTAATACCTCTGACTTGTTATTTGTCTTTTTGACAATTAGTTGTTTACCAATATCGCATAGACGATTTACGGTTGATTCCAAGGTGTAGTACGTATAACAATGCAAGAGACACTAGATTTTTCCGTTTTCCCCAAGTTTAATAATGGACTCAAGTTACTTAATAAAAACAATTGAATCTTCCTTTAGTGTCTTGTTGAACCATTACTGACTTTATTCTCAACTATATAAATTCTTTACTTGATCCATCAGTTTTTGAGTTACAGTTCCCCCTTTTTCTATTCTCCTGATAAAATTAGTTTTCTGTACTTCTGTAATTGGTGGTTTACTTTATGTACTGGGACTGATCTTGAAGTCTCTCATATACGTCTGTATGAATGTTGATTTCGTGTATTAAAGTGACGGGATTGTGAGAGTTATGTGGATATTTTATCGTTATCACAAAAAATTTTTTATATGTCTACATAACGAAATTCACAAATCATAATCTTCTTACATTCTAATAACCTCCCTACGACCATCCCTCTGTATAGTCTTATTAAAGTCACGAGAACTTTCCAATTGAAAAAAAAAAAACGAATACGATGATATATATATCTATATATAATTACATGATTACTGACAATCTATGAAATTTTTGACTTAAACTTATAAATGTACAGTTTGGTAATTTAGTAAAAAATTTTAAGGAACATATAATAATTTCGGTGAGTGGAAGAGGTTAAAAGAGATAAAACCATATCAGAAGGTATCAGTTAGTCACCCATGCCATCTAGGATTTTACTCTTCTTTTCGAATAAACTAGTGTACGGTGATTAAGTTTCCCACGAAAATTCAATAACTATTCTATAATGTTCATTTCTTAAAGGGTGACACGGATTTCGTCATAATTGAAAGGTATTATCCTGAAGGGAGTGCCAGGTCACCTATCCTTAGGTGGACAGTTACGTCCCTTGTGTCCAAGTTAGGGACCAGGTCCTTCTAAGGTGTACGGTGTCCCGTTGATTCGGGTTCGTAGTGTTGATGACTTCGGACACGTGGAACGACCATGTGGCGTTGTTTCTCATCGTAGGTGAACGGAGTTGATCTCTTTCAGTGAACACCGTTACTTGTAGGTCACGTCGGTTTATGTTTATTTAAAAATTTTTAAAAAGGTATTATAATCGATAAGATAATTTTGTTATAAATGTTCCCCTTCTCGAGTTCTGAGAGGGTGGAAAGAATCGAAGACTTTGTAACCTTTATAAACATATAGGATATGGACCTATTGAAACCATATGATTCAGCGAAGTCACAGGCTGAGACACACTAGGATACCTCGGACGGTCCGAGGAGACGGTATCCTGAGAGGTTCGCTCTTATGACCTCACCTAACGGTACGGGAGGAGGTTCCATGGAAGGACTGGGTCCCTACCTTTGGTGACAGACAATACAAGGGACGTGACCGTCCGTCCAAGAAATGGTGATCTCGGTGGACCCCCGAAGAAAGTTTTGATTGAAAGTCTAAGTCTGTAGTTGTAGATAGGCAGGGTTTCTTTTGGGACTACAAGAAATGTATTCTGAAGGTTCCGAGTAGTTACACACGGTCAATATGGGTTTATCAAATTGTTACTTACGATGAACTTAAACATCGAAGTACCATGAAAATACTTCAATTATTTGTTAAAAATTTCTGTACTCATCCCTCGATTTTACACCAGTGTGACAAGTTGGTAATCTTTTATAAATTTCGTCGTTTTCATATAAGTAAAGTAGAACGAGTTTACTGTCAAAAATAGAAAGAGAACAACAGTCCTCAGTGCATTGTGTTTGTACTATTTTTTTTTTGAAAGTTCTATGGAAAACATTTCATCCTTTATAGTGATTCGTGAGAATTTTCTTTTACCCGTTAAGGTATGTATTTCAGATTAATATAGGGTACGTTACAGTTCTTGTTTCTTACAGGTATATGAACTTAGTGTGTGTGTGTTTTTTTACCAATTCTTTTTTTTCGGGTTTACTGTTGGTCTATGAGTTCTGAAGGACCATTCAAACGGTGCCTTTGTAGTTGAAGTCTTCGGGTTTGGTAGCAAAGTATAGTGATTATTTTAGTATTTCCAGTGACTTGGAATTCAATATAACTGGGAACTCAATTTAAAGAGTGTAAGAAAAAGTTTTAGTAAGGTCTGTGTTCGTCTCTATTTGAAAAAATTTATTTGTTTTAACGTGATGAGACCGGTAGAATCTTTACAAGTTAAAATGTTTACCGTTACCTAATCCTGATTGATAGAAAAGAAGTTATAGGTCGACATTATACGGGTTTAGTGTTACTTTGACACCTCGAATAAAATTTGTTTTATTGACTTTTGATTGAGTTAAAGTTTCGACCCAAGTTAATGAGAAGGTGGAAAAGGACCAACGTTGATAAAATTTATTTCCTACACCGAAGCATTACGGAAAACTTACGGAGGAGATAAGGATCACCGTCCTACATTTTATGGTTACCGAAGTATGTGGGTCTGTGGAGGTCCAGAAATTTTTTTCGTTCTGGACGTGCAATTTTGACTCATTTCCTAAAATTTACTGTGCAAAGATTGAGAGCCGCAAAGAATCTAAAGGTCAAAAACGGTTAAGGTGACATACATTGTTGGTGGTTCGTATTTTATTTTAGGTTTTTTAGGTTCAAGAGAGCCCCAGATACGGGTCCTATTCACAAGAATTTTCGGGGTCCATCCGATCCCAGTACCCTCGTCTCTCCGTTCGACTCTTCCGGGTGTTCAATCAAGAAGGCCAGCCAAAGGGCACTGGTGGACCCTAATCTTCGTCCGCGCTCGTGGCCCGACTCAACGTCAGAACGAAAGGTGAGGGCCTCCGCTTCGATCCTCGACGTCCCGTCTCGGACCGTGAGGTGTTCGCGAACCACAGCCGCTTGCTTCCGTGTTTAGACGGAAGGTAGTTGGGGTCTTTCGGAGGAGTCGGCGGGCGCTGGGGTCTAACGTTAAGTCTCCGGTGTCGTTACGGTTGGGACGGACCGGCCCGACCCGAGGGGGTGCGGAGGGTGACTTCGGCTCCAACCCGCAGCGAGGTACGCGTCCGGGCCCCGGAGGCCAATTCCGGCCCGAACCGCCATGCGTCTTGGGGTGACGGGTCTCGGGTCGGAGGGTTAATAGTGGACGAAGTAATTATGAGGGGGAGGTTCCAGGCGCTCGGTCGGGAAGGCTCAGCTGTGGGGTATCCGTTGTGGGACTGGAGTGGTTGCGATGGGCCGAAATAGGGCGCCGCTTTCGACGCCGCCGATGGTTCAGCCGCTGCGAGAGGGATTGAAGGTTCGCGGTCGAAACCTCGATTCACGCTCGTCAAAGTTTGAGTGGCGCGATTTCCCAGGACCTAAGTGGTTAGTCTATCGGGCATCTGAAAATTTCCTCGGTTAGTCTCGGATCGAAGGGAATTGCGACCGGAGGGGCCCACCGATCTCGCGCTTTCCACCTCCTTTGCCGCCGACCTCTTTTTCGTCTTCCCGCCCGCGGTTGACTCAGACTCGCGTTCGCGCAAGGTTCTATCCCAGCAGAATAACAAAGATCAGTATTCTTTAGATGACAGGAGAGTCCCAACCCAAAAAAAGAGAGGGTTATAACCGTGTTATTTTTAAACTCCATAAGTTTATCAAGTAGTGTCTTCACCACGATGTGCATTAGGTCTAGGGTAATGAAAGTAAAGACTATGACTTTCGATTACATATAAATACGAAAAGATTTTATTACTTAGAGTCAGACCCAGTTTCCTCGTACTAAGACGTACAGGGTTCCCCTTCTAGGGAGTACGAGTTGAATTCTGAGTTCCGTCGGTTTTGTGTTTTGTTTATTTCAAACAAAATTATCTTTCTCCATTATCTTTTGATCCTTTCTACAGGAGTTGTCCCATTTCTTTGAAAAGTATATATATATACATATATATATATATATATACTTATACTCAATCTATGTAAAAACAGTGTAAAGTGTGTGTATATACCGACTCGACAAAAGTGGAGTGACAAAATTTAAAGTAAAAAATTTAAATACATTGTAAAACTAAACTTTTAATTTTTCGTTTTAAAAAGAAAAGAATTTACAATTTTATAAGAGTGTAGTCTTAAAATTTACAAGAATTTTTGTGTTTTTAAGTGTGAAGACACTCTCTTCTTTTTCTAGATTTAATGTGAAATTTATTAGGGCATAGGGGTTTGAGAAAGTAACGGGAGGTGGTATAGGATTTCTCTAAAGACGTGGACTTGTAGTAAGAATTCAGAAATTCTTTTATTTTTTCATTTTATCTTGACCCCTATCATTCTCAGAAAGGTGACTGACATACCCCTAGACCTTGTTTATGACTAATGGTACGGGAGATGTTGATACATAAACTACTAGGTCTAATCCTATTCCTTACCTTATTCAAATAGTGTACCGGGGGATATACGCCGTGTTTGTGAGTTGGAACCGTTAAAACACGAGGACCCACTGTCTTATAAAATTTAAGTATCATCTTCGTCCTCTAAACCCTTTTGAACCGGACTTGGATTATTGAAAATTTTGAATAAAAATTTTAGAGTTTAAGTGTAAAATTTACTTTTGACGGAATTTAACGGAATTTATTTTACTTTTGACACAAGATGTCTTCTGATAAGAGACGATCAAATCCCATGATTAAAATTTCTTATTTATATATATCGAAAGAGAGACTCTCCCAATTCGTTTCCTAAATTAAATAGAGTAGATTTTTGTCGATCATTAAGTAATATATGTAAACTGTAAGTCGTATTTCTTCTGGTGTTCGAAGGTGTGAAAGCACGATCTAAAAATAAATTTAAATTGAGTCAATAGAAAGAGATAAAAACGTCGAACAAAAATAAACAAAAATCAATAGAAAATTTCAAAGTCCACCCTACTTCGCTTCACGTTCAGTGAGTCAGTACAAATTGAGAAACGCTGGGGTACCTGATATGTCAGGTACCTTAAAAGGTCCGGTCTTATGACCTCACCCATCGGAAAGGCAAGAGGTCTCCTTAGAAGGGTTGCGTCCCTAGCTTGGGTCCAGAAGGCGTGACTCCCCCTTAGAAATGGTCGACTCGGTGTTCCCAAGTCCCCAATAAGATTTAAATCCGAGAGTAGAACCGTTTATGTTAAATGACAAGTAACCCAGTTGAAGATATGTTACAGTGTTTCTAGTCAGTCCATAAAAGGACGAACTCTACGACCCTCACCCTCTTGTGTTGGTAATGAACATTGAACGAAGACCGTGAATGCGACATTGAATACGAGATTCCACTGTACTCTTGTATCTCCTCCTTTAATGGGTAAGTTTTTCTCCTACACTGTAAACTTCTTTGTAACCTATACTGTAAGAGATCCTTGTGACCTCTTCCTTACCACTCCGTCCGGAAGGTCCGTCTTCAACATACTCATTTCGGGACTTCAGACGGGCATATTAAATCCCACGGAACTAGTCTCCCATCTCCCGGGGAATCCACAATTCGTCCCTTCCCTTAAACCTCAGTCTTAGATTTTCTCGGGACTTACGAGAAGACTCTCCGACGAGCCTTCTCCAAGTCGAAACGTTGTCATAAAATCTTGATCCCTTGAAAGAACCACAAAGTCGCTAACTAAGGAACAAAGGTGACGTTCTCCGCGTCCAAACTAGGGACCAGTCCCTTGATTGTACGGCGTCCCTCCTTGGGCTTTTCATTTTTAAAAAATTACATATATTTCACCGTACCCTTTTTTTTTTTTTTTGTTTGTTTTGGATTTTGTCTCTCTTATTCTTCCATACACGAGGGGTTTGAAAGTATAAGTATAAAACCACTGGAGGTAAATCTTCTCCCCCACACGTCTCTAGGTAACGGTAACGTGTCTTCAAAACAAACCGAAACTCTATGTTCACAACGATACCTGACTTGATACAAAAAGGAGTGGGGGTTGGGAAAGTAAACATGTAACGTCGGGAGACCACAATTGTGTGGAGATATATACCACAATAAATTTTACCCGGGAACCTTCTCATTAATGAAAATTTATTCTAGTACACTCACCTCTTGAGCGACACCCTACTCGTAAGAATATTCTTCCGGAATATTCTGGAGCTAGTGAGACAAAGGAGGCGCACTCCTGTGTCTTGTTCAGTGGTAGACGTTTCGTCATTCTCTCGAGAGTGGCCTAGGGTGGGATGGTTGTGACACTGGGTCGGAGGTCTTACCATACCTTTATTTAAAGACAACAAATAGGGTGGGTCAGACACCATAAAACAATACCTTCGGGTTCGTTTGTGTTCATAAAAAAGTCTATTTTTGCAAAGTCTTTGTAAACGAACATTTATGCATTTTATGGACCTTCCTCTACGTCCTTTGATTATTGTCACACGGACATACCTCAACCTCTTACGGACCCCGTGTCTCTACCCTCCTTCCGAAGCCTCGAAAACTTAAAACTTGGTAAACCCACACAACGACGACGACGACGACGACGACGATTTAGCGAAGTCAGCACAGGCTGACACGATGTGGTATCTGCCGTCGGGTGGTCCGAGGGGGCAGGGACCCTAAGAGGTCCGTTCTTGTGACCTCACTCAACGGTAAAGGAGGAGGTTACGTACTTTCACCTTTCACTTTCACTTCAGCGAGTCAGCACAGGCTGAGAAGCTCTGGTGTACCTGACGTCGGGTGGTCCGAGCAGGCAGGTACCCTAAAAGGTCCGTTCTCATGACCTCACCCTACGGTAACGGAAGAGGCAAACCCACATAATGAATCCATTTTTTACTTATTTACCTATTTACCTACTTACATACTTCTTTACGTGCATACTCCTTTACTTAGAACGGTTCCGGAGAAAACGATACCCTATCTTAAGTCTCGTCAAAAAATTTTTCATAGGTTTTCCTTTTCTGACAAGGAAAAGTAATTAAGTCTTTCATTTTATCATCTTTTTCATTCTGTGTGTCAAAACTTTTGAAAAAAAAAAATTAAAGAACCGGTGTGACGTGTCGTACACCCTAGAATTAAGGGACTGGTCCCTAACTTGGGTACGGGGGACGTAACCTTCTTACCTCTCAATTGGTGGTCTGGTGGTCCTACAGGGGGTGGGGGAAAGGGGACGGGGGGAATGGCTCTTTCTAGTACTGACTAGAACGGCAAAATTAGTACTGACTTTTGTGACTTAATAGTACTGACAAAGAGTCAATCCGTAAAGAGGTTATTGTTTTCATTACACAAAAAACCTTCACAATCTATGTTGAGTAGGATTTGATGGACATAGAAGTTAAATCGTAGAGGACTCGACTTAGAGTTGTCACAAGTACCTGTCCAGTGACCTGTCCACCCTTTCACACTGACTGACCCTTAACTTCGTCCTTTTTTCTGTCGTCACACTTGTTTGACAAATTTTATAGAACAATATGTAAAATGTTTCTGTACGGGGACACTTTTGGAGAAAGTCTCTGGTCTTCCCCGACACGTTTCCGTCTTAGGACTATATATTCAAAGTACTCGAAGTACCTCTTGACTTGAGACTTTGATCGTTCGTAAAAGTATGTATAAACCTCGGTCCTCTTTGATAGTCCCGACAACAAAATCGACTTATAGACTCTAAGAAAATGATTAAACTTACTTAATCATTACAGAGAATTTAAAATAGTGTTGGTAATTACGGATCATATCCCGAAAGACGGTCTCGATTTTTAAATATCACTCTTCATTAAGAAAAGAGAAAAATCTTCATTAAGAAAATTAGTAAGAGAAACTTTTCAGTGAAACTATTTGGTCCCGTCACCTAACATTGATACAGAGATTAGTCATTCAATTCCCTAATTACATTTTCAGAGAAAAGATCACCACAATTACTTTACTCCAAGACAAAATGGATTTATTTGACAGTAGACCTAACTATGTCTGGACGCTAAAGTATGGTACTTTATAAGACGAAGTTCGTTTTACAAATGATATTAACCGTTCAAAGTTTCTCGTTTCAATCTCATTGTAGGAGAATGACGATTCTACAATACTTTGTATTAAATGAGATAGGAAGTTTTACTCTATCCGTGAACTCTCGGAACATCGTGGGCTCCGAAAGGAGAGATGGTACTTGTAATCAACAAACCGAGAACCGACACGTAGTCAAATATGGTCACTACACTCTCACTTTATGCTGTCGTTTGGTTTGAGATAGTCGAGGTGAGTGGTTTATAAACTCAAAGAAGTCAAATAGAACATAATAAACCACCGTTGGTTTATAGGTTTCTACTTAATCTATAGATAAGAGTAACTCGAACTGTCCTCTCCGGGTCTACTCTTTTTACGTCGTTCACTAGTATGAAGAAAACACGATTAATTAATTTATAGAAGGAAATCGACCATGGAACTCGGTTCATGACTAGTTATGTAAGTCAATTCTGTTTCTCCGACGCGAGTTATACGGTCGTTTAAACCTTTTGAGTCGTCACCGGTGTCCTGACCTTTTCCAGTCAAAAGTAAGGTTAGGGTTTCTTTCCGTTACGGTTTCTTACAAGTTTGATGACGTGTTAACGTGAGTAGAGTGTGCGATCGTTTCATTGAGAAGTTTAAGAGGTTCGGTCCGAAGTTGTCATACACTTGACTCTTGAAGGTCTACAAGTTCGACCTAAATCTTTTCCGTCTCTTTGTTCTCTAGTTTAACGGTTGTAGGTAACCTTGTAACTTTTTCGTTCTCTCAAGGTCTTCCTGCAGATGAAGACGATATAACTGATACGGTTTCGGAAACACATCTAGTATCGTTTTACACCTTTTGAGAATTTTTCTACCCTTATGGTCTGGTAGAATGGACGGAGGACTCTTTATACATACGTCCAGTTCTTCGTTGTCAATCTTGGCCTGTACCTTGTTGTCTGACCAAAGTTTAACCGTTTCCTCATACAGTTCCGACATATAACAGTGGGATGAATAAATTGAATATACGTCTCATGTAGTACGTTTTACGGCCCGACCTACTTCGTGTTCGACCTTAGTTCTAACGACTCTCTTTATAGTTATTGAAGTCTATACGTCTACTGTGGTGGGAATACCGTCTTTCGTTTCTTCTTGATTTCTCGGAGAACTACTTTCATTTTCTCCTCCACTTTTTCAATCGAATTTTGAGTTGTAAGTCGTTCACTTTGTCCTCTCACTTTTTCAACCGAATTTTGAGTTGTAAGTTCTTTGATTCTAATACCGTAGGTCAGGGTAGTGAAGTACCGTTTATCTACCCCTTTGTCACCTTTGTTACTGTCTGAAATAAACCCCCCCCCCCGCGAGGTTTTAGTGACGTCTACCACTGACGTCGGTACTTTAATTCTACGAACGAGGAAACTTCTTTTCGATACTGGTTGGATCTGTCGTATCCATTTCGTCTCTGTGATGAAACCGTTGTTTTCAGGTGGATCAGTTTCGATACCAAAAAGGTGATCATTACACACCCACACTCTCAACCTGACATTTATTTCGACTCGTGGCTTCTTAACTATGAACACTTGACACCCCAACCTCTTCTGAGAACTCAAAGGGAACTGACGTTCCTCTAGATTGGTCAAGTAGGACTTCCTTTAGTCAGGACTTATAAGTAACCTTCCTGACTACTACTTCGATTTTGAAGTTATGAAACCGGTGTTCTACACTTTTAAACTGAGTAACCTTTTCTGGGAGTACGACCCTTTCTAACTTCCGTCCTCCTCTTCACCTGTTGTCTCCCACTCTAACAACCTACCGCAATGGTTGAACTACTTGTACTCAAACTCGTTCGAGGCCCTCAACCACTACCTGTCCCTTCGGATCGGACGATGTCGGGTACCCCAACGTTTCTCAGCCTGTGCTGACTCTCCTGACTTGACTTGACTTCTGTTTCTCTCTTTCTATGGACGACAAAGTTATTGTAAACTATTGAAATATTTCGGAAATAATACGGGGTTCTCGATTGAACTTATTAACCGGATGTTCGTTCTTAGTTTGCGTTCAGGGGTTTGAAGTTTCAGGTCTACCCCTTTGTATTTTACTTTTTCTCCCTTCATCTCGAAAAGTAAGTCGTTTTGTTCTATTTATGGAAAAGGATGGGGTCTTTAGCAAAATATAAAGAAGGGGTTGGTTAGGGTTTGTCGTGAGAGTTTTGCTTTTCCTCCTCCTCCTTTGTGTCAGGACTGTTTTTTGGGGAGACCTTACCGATCGATATGGTAGTGTCAATTTCGAGTCCGAGGGTTACAATTATCGTCGTGACAAGTGTTATCGGTTCTGTCCGCTCGTTGGATTTCCAGAAAGTTGTCTCCTTACTTATTCCTTCTATACTATGTATATATGTTTCCTCGTAATGAGTCGGTATTTTTTCTTACTTTATTACGGTAATCGCTATTGTACCTACCTGGATCTCTCTTTCTATGATTCACTTTATTCAGTCTACTTCTGTTCATAGTATGAGATAGTGAAGATACACCTTAGGTTTTTACTATGTTTCCTTAAATAAATGTTTTATCTTTATCTGAGTGTCTGTCTTTTGTTTGAATACCAATGGTTGTCCCTATCACCCCTCCATCACCCTCCCCTCAACTCTATTTAAGTCTTGACCCCCAATCATATATGAGTGAGGATATATATTTTATCCGTTTGTTATTCCTGGATGACAAGTCAGATCCCCCGACGTGAGTTATCAAACCTTATCGGATATTAAAACCCGAGGTTTTAGTGACGTCTACCACTGACGTCGGTACTTTAATTTTCTGCGAATGAGGAACCTTCTTTTGCATACTGGTTGGATCTATCATATAAGTTTTCGTCTCTGTAATGAAACGGCTGATTCCAGGCAGATCAGTTCCGATACCAAAAAGGTCACCAGTACATACCTACACTTTCAACCTGACACTTCTTCCGACTCGCGGCTTCTTAACTACGAAAACTTGACACCACAACCTCTTCTGAGAACTCTCAGGGAACCTGACGTTCCTCTAGGTTGGTCAGGTAAGACTTCCTCTAGTCGGGACCCTAAAGAAACCTTTCTTACTACGATTTCGACTTTGAGGTCATGAAAGCGGTGGAGTACGCTTCTTAACTGAGTAACCTTTTCTGACACTACGACCCTCCCTAACCCCCGTCCTCCTCTTCCCCTGCTGGCTCCTACTCTACCGACCTACCGTAGTGCCTGAGGTCCTCAACCACTACCTGTCCCTCCGGACCACACGACGTCAAGTACCCCAGCGTTTCTCAGCCTGTGCTGACTCGCTGACTTGACTTGACTATTACCTTTTCTTAGACTCTTTCTTTTTTATACATACATACTTTTTGACTTAGTGAAACGATATGTAAACTTTGATTGTGTTATAACATTTAATTGATGTGAAATTAATCTTTTTTTTTGTTTTTTGTTTGTTTTTTTTCGAGTTCCGGGTTTCTAGTGGACCCCAGTTTAGGAAAATTTAGAACAAAGAACGGGAATTGAAGAGACACCGAAACCCGTTCAGTGAAGTTAAAAGACGCGGAGTAAATGAGTTTGCTGTTATCATAATCGTTGGTTGACACAACGAAACTCGTACTGTACTCCATTAGGTAATTTACAAATGAATCTAGTTACGTAGTGGGGATCATTTGTGAAGTGTACGTCCTAAAAAGGACTAACACAACTAGTGTTTTTATCAAGACCGCCATCCATGACTTTGTCTCTGAACCCACTTAACGATTCCAGTGTCTTCTCTTCGTTTTTTTTTAACCCCCTCCGTCCAGTCCGAAGTAATTTACTGGACTGGGAACGTAACCCAACCCTTCCTTTCGGTTAAAGTCAAATTTACCCTTAACTTCCTCTGTGGACTCTTCTTGTTGGTCCGTTTCTCTTATCGTATGTATTGTCCACCGTATCACAGTCTCTACATAGACCGAACGTACTTTAACTACTTCCCTCGAACTAGTGCGACTTACTTTCACGTGAACTCCCTGTAGGGACCCACCAGGTCACCGATTCTGAGGTGTGAGGGTTACATCCGCCGGGTCCCAGCTAGGAACCAGTCCCTTGATCTAGGGTGTGCGTCGTTGATTCTGGGTCACTTCAGTTTATTAAAAAAAAAAAATTTCATTCATCACTGTAAACTTTCCTCTTCCGTGACCGTTGGGTGAGGTGATGGGAACGGACCTTTTAGGGTACTCGCCTCCTCGGACCATCCGACGTCAAGTACCCCAGGACTTCTCAGCCTGTGGTGACTCGTTGAAGTGAAAGTGAAAAGTGAAAGTACGTAACCTCTTCCTTTACCGTTGGGGGAGATCGTGAGAACGGTCCTCTTAGGGTCCCTGTCCCCTCGGACCACCCCTCGGACCACCAGACGGTAGATACCCCAGCGTATCTCAACCTGTGCTGACTTCGCTGAATCGTCATCGTCGTCGTCGTCACTGTAAACTTTCTTCAGAACTTTACACTCGTATTAAGACCGTTTATCTCTACCTTCTTCCTTCAACCACCCCACCTCTACTGATAATCTCAGTAGAGGTTCCATTCGTCTTTCCCTTTCGTATCCGGTCTTCACCTCTTTTAGTTCGTCACCCTAAACCGACCTTCCACCCCACTCTGTCCTCCATTCCCCCATCTTCTCGTCTTTCCTCTCGGCCTAAGAATAGCACTTCTCAAAGCCTCCAGTGCCACCCCTTCCAATGGTCGTCGTGAAGTCTTTCGGGTTTTCCTTCCTGACTGCCAAAAGAGTGAGACAACTCGTCCCCTCACTATCCTAGTGTAAAGGGGAAATTTGTCTAATCAGACCGTCACGAGGGGTCTTTCCTAATCACACCCTTCTCTCTCCTTGTCCTTTCTTTCACTTTCACTTCAACGAGCCAACACAGGCTGAGAAACACTAGGGTACCTGACGTCGGATGGTCCAAGGAGGTAGGCACCCTAAAAGGTCCGTTCTTATGACCTCACCCAACGGTAAAGGAAGAGGTCCTCTAGAAGGGTTGGGTCCCTTACTTGGGTCTAGAGGGCGTAACATCCGTCTGTGAAATGGAAGACTCGGTGGTCCTTCTCCTTGTTCTTACGGTCAATTTTCTATTGAGGGGGGCCCGTAAAGAGTATAAGTTCCGACCCTGGTTGAGATGTTCCGTCTTTAAATATTTAGAGATGTGTGTGTGTGTGTGAGTGTGCACGTGTGTACGAGATGTGCGTATGTTCGCACGTGCACACACACGCACGTGCACATACACGCACGTGCACACACACACAATTTAGACCTCCGTTACGACATTCCGATAATACTGATGTCAAGGTGATCTCCCATCATCTCTGTTTGACCATTTCATCTACTTCGACAATAGTAGAGATGACCAATGTTCGGTTCATAAAAAGAACAGATATAAAACCTTACCAACATTCGAACTAAGTCAATAAGGTACCGATTCTTTTTATACTGTTCATGTAAACCATCTAACATCTAAATCTGTTTGGATCTGTCGTATAATTTTTTGTCTCTGTAATGAAACGGGTGTTTCCAGACAGACCAGTTTCGATACCAAAAAGGTCATCAGTACATACTTACACGTTCAACCCGATATTTCTTCCGACTCGTGACTTTTTGACCACGAAAACTTGACACCACAACCTCTTCTGAGAACTTTCAAGGAACCTGACATTCCTCTAGGTTGGTCAGTTAAGATTTCCGTTAGTCAAGACTTGTAAATAACTTTCCTGACTACGACTTCGACTTTCAGGTTATGAACCCGGTTGACTACGCTTCTTAACTGAGTAACCTTTTCTGGGACTACGACCCTTTCTAACTTCTGTCCTCCTCTTCCCCTACTGTCTCCTGTTCTACCAAGCTACCAAGTGACTACCAGGTGACTAAGTCACTTGTACTCAAACTCGTTCGAGGCCCTCTATCACTTCCTGTCCCTTCGGACCACACGACGTACTCCAGTGTTTCTCAGTCTGTACGACTCACTGACTTGTTGTTGTAGAAATCTGTTCACTCATTTGAGTTTCATGGGTAAAAATTTTCCACTAGATCGACTCAAACGTTCGGGTCTTTTGATCAGTCATAAATCGAAGAAGTGTTATTGGTTATAGATTAATACCGGAACTTACCTTTCAGAAAAAAATTTTTTTTAACTTGGATCTTATAATGTAGGTTCAGAGAATAACTAATAACATTTCCTTCTTTTTCCTCTACTTCTTCTTTCTCCTCCTCCTCCTCTCTTCTTCTTTTCTTTTTAATCATTTTCAATTAAAACCACACAAGAGAACCAATTTATTAAATTCACCCTTTTTCATATAAAAACCACATGAGTAATATCTATTATAGGATTTTATATACAACAACACGAAATAACGAGATAAAATATGTGTATGTGTGTGGGAAAACCTTTCATTATATCGTGACTTCTCGATTTTATTGGTCCGACCCAAAAAAAACAAAGACTTTTAAATCATAAAGGAGGTTGTAATAAAGTAGTATTCCTTTTTTAAAATATACTTATTCTCAGTATATAAACCTTTTCGTCTAACGTTGTAAAAGATTATCATTTTTTAATCTTTTTGTTAAATCTCGGTCAGATCTTTAGGTTATCCCTTTATCAAATTAGTCATTTAATACTGTAAAGGGAATTAGTTTATGGTGTCTGAGTCTGTGTATACGATACTATCGTTCAAGTATTTTCGTACTTAAATAGGATCTTTCTTTATCTGTGTCTTAACGAGAGAGTCACACTACCCTTCACACCAATGAATCTTCGTAAAGATAGGTTTATCGAAATACAACAAAAATGTTACGACGACGACGACAAATCAGTACAGGTAGAGAAGTCGCTGGGGTACCTGATATCGGGTGGTCCAAGGCGTCAGGTACCTTAAGAGGTCCGTTCTTACGATCTCACCCAACGGTGCGGGAAGAGTTCCCCTAGAAGGGTTGGGTTCCTACCTTGGGTACAGAGGACGAACCGTTCATCTAAGAAATGGTGGCTCGGTGGACCTGTTACTGGTGTGTGACTTTCCGTTACATGACGATGATTTTAAATGAACGTTAAAGTTCGACGACGGTAAATTACTTGTGAAAAGTTCCGAAGTGTCACGTTTCTAGTGATATATACTTTTAAGTATAGTCTTGTTGAGAGAAGTTACTGGAACAAAAAATGATTCTTTTTTTCTTTCCTTCCTTTCCTTCTTTGGTTTGACTCTGTGGATCTTACTAATACAGATGTTAGTTATGTAGAGACCTCATTTCATATCATAAACTTTTCTAAATATTTATGGAAGGAGTCGTCAAATTCCTTTCCTTACGTTTCTTTAGTCGTCTCGTTTGTCTTTAAAGTTTACTTTATGCCGTGGTCATGACACCAATGACTTATAGTTTTTACGTGCAGGATCACATCCTCATCTGTGAAACATTTGAACGGGCCAGTACTTTTACAGACTCAACTGGTAGGAGAAAATAGTAATTTATATATTATTTTGAGGTTTTGGTTTTTATTCGAACGAAGGGTAAGTTACGGAAGACTCGTAAACGTTTCCTTTATTAGTATCTTAAATATTCTGTTATTTCACAATTTCGACTACCTCGGAATCTCTAGTCGATTACTCTTTACTTCTCTCACAATTTCTTGATTTGAAAAATGTAAAGGGGATAGAAGTCTCGAGGATCCTGAATAAACACAATAAATTCAAGGTCTGTTATTTGTCACATTGAAACAGTCATTCGTCCTTTATGTATTTGTACACAATTATATACATATACACGTGACACACACGGTTCAGCGAAGTCAGCACAGGTTGAGAAACACTGGGGTCCCTGACATCGGGAGGTCCGAGGAGACAGGTACCCTAAGAGGTCCGTTCGTTCTTATGACCCTACCTACCGTACGGGAGGAGGTCCCAAAGAAGGACTGGGTCCCTAACTTTGACACAGAGAATGTAGAGGACGTGACCGCCCATTTAAGAAATTGGTGATCGTGGTGGACCTTTCGTGTACAAGCATACCTTTCTCTATTCCGTCAAATTTTCAAAGTCATACTTTTATAATCAATGAAAGAAATATTGTAAATCTGAATACGGTACTTGACACGATTCTCGAAATGTATCAGAAAGAAGTTTTTACGTTATCAAGATACCCATGTCTAAGTCCAAGTCTCCTCCTTTCGTTCTAGATCTCACCCATTTATCAAACGGGTGACAGTCTATAAACTATTCTCCATCTTCCCTCGGAACTAGGGTCCCAAAACACTGAGGTTTCGAGTCGAAGAGATGATGGTACGTTAGAAGGTACACGCACACTCTTTTTCTTTATACTCTGAGATTCCACTATTTAATAACCTTTACACTAACTGTGACTCAAACCATTTATCCTTAATATATAAATCGGGAGTATGACGTATGGCGTTCCTCTGAAAGTAAGAGTAACCACAGAGGAATTTCTTGTCATCTTCATATGGCAAAAGAAATTTATTCTTACACTAATTTGTTCCAACTTAGTGACCCATTGTTATCTCATAAATTTTACCAACAAGTAATAAGAACCTGGTGGTGTCACCAATCACAGTCTACTTTCCCTACTTTTTTAAGTCTCGAGTAAGAGTTTGTCGGCACTCACTTCAGCGAGTCAGTACAGGCTGAGAAGCACTGGGGTACCTGACATCGGATGGTCCGAAGAGGCAGGTACCCTAAGAGGTCCGTTCTTATGACCTCACCCAATGGTAAAGGAAGCGGTCCCATAGAAGGGCTGGGTCCCTAACTTGGGCCCAGAGGACTTAACCTCCGTCTGCGAAATTGGAGACTCGGTGGTCCCTTCTACCAGACCGAAAGGAGAGGAATGATCTTAAAAGGTGAGTTCTATCGACCAATAAGGAATTTTTACGTAAGGTCATATGTCATCCACGTTTTTCATATGTTTATGAAAAACTGAGCTGAATATACTCCATAAAGTTTATCAGTTTATTTATCTCGGTCTTCACAATTATGTACCCATCTGCGGTCTCCGACCCCCACTACATTCCTCCTCCCCCTTACCCCTGAATCACAAATTACCCCTGTCTCAAAGGCAAATCCTTTTGAACCTTCTACCTACTACCACTCTCAACACGTCGGTACACTGTGAGTCACGGTGACTTTACATGTCGATTTATACCAATTTTATCATACCAAATATAATACATTAAAAATGGATTTATTTTTCAAAAATCTTTCTATAGACCATTAAAAGTCACAAAAAGACCCGTATCATTAGTGTTCCTTCACCTACTTACCAAGTACTGTGTAAAGGTAGTAACCACGGAGAAATCGGTAGAAATAAATATATTAATAATTAAATGTCATTATTACATTATTCGTGAGTACTTTGGTATTGGGTCATAGTTTTGACCCTAGAATTGTTATCGAATGTGGACACACTAGGAGACACACGGTAGGATAAGGTCGGAGCTCACTGACGATAGGACTTAGTAGTAAAGAACATAAACACACATCAAAGTAGGCATGTTAGAATTTCTCACACGTATATACAAAGGGGAGTTGAAAAATAATTTTTAAAATTTTAAACGAAATAGAATCCCGAAATAGAGACGTCCACCAGGTCTCTATTTCTTAGACGGAAGGTCACCCCCTCTGTCCCTAAGCTAGGGACCCCATCCCTTTTAGTGGAGCTCCTCCTTTACTGTTGGGAGAGGTTATAAGAACGGACCTTTTAAGGTACCTGTCTCGGACCGTCCGATGTGAGGCACTCAAGTGTTTTCTCAATCTGTTCCGACTGACTAGCTCGTGAACATAGAAAAGAGAGAGGAAGAGAAGGAGGAATCTAACACATTGACTCGGGTCTTTTGCAGTCCCCTCCCACCCCTACACGACCAGTTCTCAGCTGACAGACCCTTAAGGGACCGTTAGTTAGGTCACCAATTCTGAGGTTCGAAGGGGAGATCCCTCCTTCATACCCAACCTAGGGCCTGGCCCTTTGATCCTAAGTCGTACGGGACACTGTTTTTATTTTTGTTTTTACTTTTTTGGGTCGAGAAGGTACGACGGGAAATCAGGTCGTGAAAGGTACTCAGAGGATCACCAAACGTCAACAAATCAAATTCTACTGTTCTTACGGTTGATACTCCCGGACTTCTGTCTCTGTCCAATAGAGACTTAGGTGTCCCTACCTGTCCCGAATCGTGTGCCCTTACCAGGTCATTTACTAAGACATCACTTTGTCTCTATTCCCATCCCGTTCACCATATGTGTATGACTACTGTTTCTGTATAACCGATAAATTTTTCTGACTTCTATCTTCCGTTCCGATATCTTCCTTAAACCCCCCCTTTTCAAGTAATCCAATAAAATGTCTTCATTTTGCCCACACCAAGTAATAGGTATGTCTATGTTTTCAGTCTGTCCTTCGCACAGAACGATATGTACGTATTTAAACATACTGAAGATACTCCACAAGTTATAAAAACCGTTATGAAAAAGAAAACTTTGAGAAAATTTTTGATGTAGAAAGTTTTTTTTTAAAAAATTAATTTTTTTTCTGTATAGAAAGAGTTATGGTGTTCTTTTGAGAGAACACCAAAGGAAGAATGGTGACCAAAGACGAGAGATCAGAGGAAGTGACCAACTAAAGGAAAGAGAGGTAGTACCAAGGGTTCCAAGGTGGACCCGCAAGTGAAGAGTGAGATAGGAGAAAGAAACGTCTCTGTCAGAGCAACTTGAGCTTCCACTGGTTCACGTATAAAGATTAGGAGTGGAGAGAAGACTCGAGGTTCGAGTGAAGATGACCTGTAAAGGTGGCCGAAAAGGTGACCGTAGAATTGGAGATTATAGAAAGAGTTGGTCTATAACGAAGAGGTACAGTGGGTGAGACCTTCAACACTACCAGAGGAAAGGAGGGGTTGGTACAGACTAATCTGTGCACGTCAGGAGGAAAAGATGGAAAAGAAAGGAAAGGTAAGGATAACGGTGAGGGAGTCGAATACAGGAATAGTGAAAAAAAAAACAAAATCATAAATAAACAGAGGTCCAGAATCGACGCCGTACGTCCTATGAGTCAGAAGGAACGTCGTGGTATCTAGAAATCAACACTGTCCGTTTGAGAATAAACTTCGTACACTCTAGGTCAAGAGACAACAGTAATCAGTGATTCAACAGAGAATGAGAAAACACTGGGGTACCCGATATCGGACAGTCCGAGGAGACAGGTACCCTAAGAGGTCCATTCTTATAACCTCACCCAACGGTAAAGGAAGAGGTCCCCTAGACTGGGTCCCCAGATTGGGTTCAGAGGACGTAACGTCCACCTAAGAAATGGCGACTCGGTGGATCCCTTATCAACAGACTGGTTCCTAGGTAAGGTCCGGGAGACGTGACCCTCGAGTCCCGTTGACCTGGTGGTCCATTCCGGGGGACAGGAGTGTGAAGAACCAATAGTAAAGTTATTATTCGACCAACAAGAGGGAGGTCACAGGGGAGATAGAGATATCGGTACAATCATGAAAGAAATTTTAATAAGTCATCGAGAAACAGTGTCTCTATTATCTCGGATTTAACTAAGCGGACCGTAAGAGGAAAGAAATGTCATGTTACGGTCAGATAGATTGGGTAGTGTAGAGGACTATCGGGACTACGAAATACGACACGATGTAGGGTAGCGTAGTTTGTTGAACCCTAAGGAGTTAGTGCAACATAACGTAAGAAAGACCTTCCTGATAGAACAAAAAAAAAAATTATATATAAAAATTCTAAATAAGTAAAACGATGAACACCCGAAAGAGACCAACACCACTCGTCCTCTATGAGAGAATCAAGACTACCCGTCCGAAGAGTATCGTCCCCGAAGAGAACAACGTCTCGTGTCGACTTCTACGTGTCCGAAGTCATCAACGTCGCGTACCCGAACCGACGAGACGCCGTACACCCTAGTAGGGTCTACAGTAGTACGTCTACAGAGGACGTGGGGACCAATTACAGAGGACGTAATTGGGTACAGAGGACGTAGTCGTCTACCTAAGAGTTGGTAATCTGGTGATTCCTTCAGGGACCTTACTGATAGAGAAAATGGATATGAAGCAACTTACTCTTTCCAGATGTTACAAGACCGATTCTCCTCCTCTTTCCGGAGTCAAAATCAGTCATCATTACCTTCCTTACTTAAGTCATCAAAGAAAAAGAAAAATGAAAGAAAAAAATTTTTAATAAAAAATTTAAAAACCGACATGACATGTTATCACACACTTAGAATCAAGGGGATAGTCCCTAGCTTAGGGAATGTAACCTTCGTCCTCAGAATTTGGTGACTGGTAGTACTTTCAAGACTTGAGTCAGTAAAGTTCTCTTTGACTTTCGGTCGGTCTTGTCTCTTTGTCGTCGGAATTTTTCAACTTCCATTTGGTTACTTTCCTTTATCTTGTTGATCAATTTCAAAGTGACAGGTAATAGTCCAAGACCAACTGGAACCACTATCCTAGTACTTAAATCCCATTAATATAGTATTACTCTTTAGAATGTACGTTTATTTCGTCAGTAATCCCTAGAACCGGATCAATCGTAAGAAACCTTCTTTCAGTCCCCTATCAAAACCCTCACCAGACACGAAATTTGTTTCTTACTACAGTACCTACTCTTCTTTTCCCAAATACATGTATGTCTTAATTGTTCGGGTACGATCCCTCTCACAAGACCAAGGTATGTGGACACAAAAGGAGTGACAAAAACGAGTCTCAACGACATTTGTTTCGTACACCAATATTTATAGAGAGTCTCAGACAATTGTACAAAGACAAATCTTCCTTTAGAATCATTAGTTCTTCAATCTGACCTCCTTGAAGGGACCACGAGATTACCATTCCTCAGACGGGAGGTTTACTCCCCTAGTGTCTAAGTTAGGGACCACTTCTTCATTCTCGAGTGTCCGGTGTCAAGTCAAGTCAAGTCAGCGAGTCAACACAGGCTGAGAAACACTGGGGTATTTAGCGTCGTACGGTCCGGAGGGACAGGTAGTGATAGAGGGCCTCAAGTGAGTCTGAGTGCAGGTAGCTCAGGCACTACGGTAGGTCGGTAGAGTAGGAGCCAGCAGGGGAAGAGGAGGACGAGGGTTAGGGAGGGTCGTAGTCTCAGAAAAGGTTACTCAGTTGAGAAGCGTACTCCACCGGTTTCATGACCTCAAAGTCGAAATCATAGTAAGGAAGGTTTCTTGTGGGTCCCAACTAGAGGAAGTCTTACCTGACCAACCTAGAGGAACGTCAGGTTCCCTGAGAGTTCTCAGAAGAGGTTGTGGTGTCAAGTTTTCGTAGTTAAGAAGCCACGAGTCGAAAGAAGTGTCAGGTTGAGAGTGTGGGTAAGTACGTGTCCGGTGTTCCGTGGGAGTTTTTCATTTTATATATATATATATATATATGTGTATACATATATACATATACATACGTATATATGTATACATATTTTACATATACATATGGATATATGTATACATATGTATACATATACATATTTTATATATATACACATATATATATACATAGACAAGGAAAATATATATATATTTTCCTTTCTAACCTTTTTTACCACCCGTGTACGACAGAGGGTCCTTAAACGTTGTTAGATCCGTCAAAGGAACCTCTTCCTTTACCGTGGGGTGAGGTCATGAGAACGGACCTTTTAGGGTACCTACCTCCTCGGACCATCCGACACCGGGTACCCCAGTGTTTCTCAGACTGTGCTGACTTGCTGAAACGAAAGTGAAAAGTGAAAGTACGTAACCTCTTCCTTTACCGTTGGGTGAGGTCACAAGAACGGATCTCTTGGGATCCCTACCACCTCGGACCACCCGCCGGTAGCTTACCCCAGCGTGTCTCAGCCTGTACTGACTTCGCTGAATCGTCCGTCAAAGGACACAAAGGGATCACCGAGTCTACCATTTCTTAGACGGATGTTACGTCTTCTGATCTCAAACTAGGGACCTAGTCCTTCTAAGGGATCTCTTTCCTTACCGATGGGTGAGGTTATAAGAACGGACCTCTTAAGGTACCTGTCTCCTCGGACCACCGGATGTCAGTTACCTCAGTGACTCTTAGTCTACGTTGACTCGCTGATTGTGAAAAAGTAGTGAAAGTCCGTCAAAGGATCTAACCCAACGAGAAGGACAGGACAGTAATGATTCGGTCCTTCCCCTCTGCCCCACATCTCCCGTCCCAATTTGAGTAGATTAGGATAGGACCCCCAATCTCGTCCCTCTGTCAGATACTCCTTGTTTACTATAGAGGTGTTTCACATTAGGATTCAAAAAAAAAAAAAAAAAAAAATTCTCTTTCGACTCTCCCTTCACTTCCCTTTTCTCTCAGTCAAAGAATACATGGTTTTACCATAGTAGAGGGTACATGACGATATACTCTTTTGTTCTACGTCTTGTACTCATACGTTACGACCAAAACCCCATTCTTCACCCTTTTATTCTAATATATACCTCGTAAACGATTATCCATCAATCTTATCCCTTTTCCTCAGGTTTTACCACCACCGATTTTCTGTTCCTTCCCTTTTCGGACGCTTTTATCTTATCTCCTTCCAGTTTCCTTCCAGGCTCCTGGCCTCACTCCTGAAGTCCATCTTGTCGTGAGGACCGATTCGGGTTAAACGTATCCTGTCCGGGTCCCCCTTCTTTTTTTGTATATTTTTTTCCTCGGTTTACCGAGGAGAGAGAGAGGGCGCTCGACCCCGCGAGAAGAGAAGCGCAGAAACCCAGCTGTACGAGAGTGTCGAGCTTCTACCTAAAAGGACGATAATAGATTTATTTTATCTCGACATTGTACCTCGACATTGTGACTAAACCGATTCTCGATATTGCCAGGTAAGCTCTGGACTCTCGATATTGTGCCAGACAGGTTCTGGGTTCTCGACACTACTCGGTTCCCCCCGAAATTACAGACAGTGAGGTTTAGAAGCAACACTGCTCTGTCTTGGCTCCTCGTATGTGAGCGGACTGTTATGGTATTTCAATGTATTATTGTATTAGTTTTACTAAAAGATACTACCCTCTTTGACTCTTTGATCTACCTCTGTCTTACAATCGTTCCATAGAATGAATACTAAAGATATACCAAAACGAGAAACTTTATACGTTTACAAAATAGATGACTTGTTTCATTTATTTCATCATTTTATTTTAAAGTGACCACTACTCATTAACAAGGGAAATCTTTTTTATAGTCTACTAATAGTCTGGTGACCGTCCTTCGCTACAAGAAATGTAGATTATCTTGTTTCTTTTTGTCGAGACTGTCCGTTAGTTGATCTATGTTACATACGTCAATATGTTACTTATGTACCTTGACATTTCTCAATACCACATTTATGTATTAATAACTCTCATTACCCTTTATACTATGGTTTATCATTCGAATTATACTAGAGAGACGTTCCTTTATTTTTTGACACCTTATTACACATGGTTTCGCAAGCAAACTCTTATATCCACTGAATACAAATTGAAAACAAAAAGAAAAAAATTCCATTCTTACCTAAATAAATCTCTCTTAGTGTGAGGTGTCTGTCTTACACCCGGCAACGTCTCCCACTCCGGATTAGAAACAAAAGATTACGCTAATTCATTACTCAATCAAAAAATACATAATTTCTCCCCTCCTCTCTATTTAATCCTCAAACGTTAATTAAGTATGTACGATGAAATATTTGTTGTTCCTGGATGACATTATCGTGTCCTTTGATGTGAGTTATAGAATATTATTGGATGTGACATCACCTTTTCTTAGACTTTTTCTTATATATGTATACATACATATTAACTTAGTGAAACTACATTGACCTTTGATTGTGTTGTAACGTTTAATTGATATAAAGTTAATTTTACATATTTATTACAACTGTTTAAAAATTTTTAATCCGTATTTTATTTGTTTCAAATTTTTTTTAGTGGAAAGTGATAGGGACAGAGATGAGTAATTCATCCTGTAGGAAAGTATAAAACAAGATAAGTTCATCACCATTATCTCCGTGACTGTAAATGACTCACAAAGGGTACAGGTTCCGTAATGACAATTACGGAATAAATTTCGTGAATGATAATTCGCGAAATATTCCTAATATTCAATTATTAGTTTTATTGTAATATTTCAAGACTTTATAATACACTCAATAATCTAAAGGTAAGATGTCCATTCCTAGGGTCCCGAACCGTTCCCATTCAGAGATCGGGTTCATTGGAACTATTATTAGTTACTAGTCATTAGTCACCATTCACAGAACTTGAATCAGACTGAGGTCTCGAATACTAGAGTAGTGACACGACAGTATGATATACATGAAACAACCCCAGAATAGAGAGAAACAATATTGTTAGAACCGTGGGGACCACGAAAGAAATCGTCAAGAAGTCAAGGATGTTTTATCAAGTCTCCAATTAAAAATTTTGTGTCGGTTCACAAACAACCTATTTACTTACGTAAAAAAAGATTCGGTCTCATCTTCAACAGGTTGAATTGTATAGAGACCTATAGTACCTCACGTCGCCAAGGATTAGTATAGTCAACCAACGGAACGTCCTTATAGACAGAAAGGTCTGTGTAGAGACACTTAAGGTACAAAGACTGTCAGTACGTAAGGACATAAAAAAAGTAAGATAGTGATTCGGACACCTCCTTTTAACTATTTTACACATAAACCATGGACAAATATCATACATTCTCTGACAGGACTCGTGGTCTACATGTTCCGAATATTTTGGCAGTCAGCAATCTGTCTCTTTCTTTTTGTAGTATACTATAGTGAATATGTACCTTAGATTTTTTACTATGTTTTCTTAAATAAGTATTTTTGTCTTATCTGAGTGTCTGTATCTTTTGTTTGAATAACTAATGAGTTCCCCTATCGTGGGTGGGGTCACAAGAACGGACCTCTTAGGGTCCCTGGTCCCTCGGACCACCCGACGGCAGATACCCCAGAGTGTCGTAATCTGTGCTGACTTCGCTGAATCGTCGTCGTCGTCGTTTCCCCTATCGATCCCCTCCTCCCTATTCAATCCTCAAACCATAATTGGATATGTGTGATGTTATATATTTTATCCTTTTGTTGTTTCTGTATCACATATCATGTCCCTTGATATGAGTTATAGGATATTATTGGATAATACCTTTTCTTATATATATGTGTATATATACACACACTAAGTCAACATGTATGTATGTGTGAGATGGGAACTTTCATTATGTTGTAACATTCAGTTGTTATGAAGTTAAAATTTTTTGCGGTCAACATTCCTTGAGTATCCGTCTCTGTCTTCCGTCCCCTCCCTCAAAAGGATCAGTAGTGTTCAAATGTTGTCTCCCTTGGTGTACATGAGTCTCTCCGTCTCCTATTTGTGGAGGGAGACGGACCCTGACCTCGTAGGGCCTTCTGAAAGGTCTCCTCCACCGTCAGTGACTTGATTCAAAAGTACCTGTTCATCCTTACTCCGATTGTCATTCCCCATCTACCTATTATAAAAATTGTTCGCGAACTACAGCTCTGTTCAGACAAGTGTTAAAACTCTTTTCTGAAGAGACTCTTCTTAGAATTATTATATACTCCTACACAGTTAATTTTATCTTTTCACCTCTAAATCTTTAACAGACGGTCCCTTTTATTTTCTTTAACACACGTGTCTCTTCACACACACACATATACACACACACGTGTGTACGTTTCCACTCGGATACACTAACACGTTCTAGTCTCACTTTTCCTTTAATGTAAATCATCTTTTGGTCCAGAATAAAGTCTAGTGTAGAGAAAAGACTGTAAAAATTGTCATTAACGTCATTAACACGGGTCCGGTCAGAGGACTCGCGACCGAACCCGTGTGCTTAAGGAAAGCGACAGAGGATATCGGACCACGTCTCAGTCTCACTAAAGGAGCACTACTGAGTATTGAGTCACTGGTCCTTTTTTAATTGTCCGAAGTGTTATCCAGTTACAAAATAGGTCTCTTTTCAAATTGGGAACGCGTAAATAGTCTGGTTTATTTATATGTTGGTTTATATAAATACTGTAATCGATTCTTTCATCCGAGTATTAAGTACCAGAGGTCTTCGACTCCGGTTTCGTTTTATAGAGATCCACAAAGTCATCCATTGGTCCACCCCTCGGTCCCTTTTTATTGGACTTTTTTCTGACTAGACCCTAAAGGGGACACCAGGTCTCCGAATCTGAAGTACGAGGGTCGCGTCCCCGTGACCTAAGATAGGGACCAGTCATTTGATCTAAGGCATACGGCGTTGATCCTCAAGCGTACGACGTCAATTTCTAGGGTGTCCGGAGTTGATTCTCTCGATTTATTTATATATAAAAATTTCTGACTCGAATACATCAGTTTAGTGGGTTAGGTTTTTTCTGTTGACGAAATTAAAGTTAAATGTATGTCTTTTGTTCAATGTATGACTTTTGGTATGGGGTGTAAAGAAATAGAGTTGGGGAAACGAGTACTTCACCTCCTTCTTCATCTTCTTAATTAGTCTTCAATTAATTTAAGGTCCGTCAAAATTAATTCCTCAATTTTTTGTTAATTCTATTTGAATCTTTACAATGGATCGATTAATCTTCTCGTTGCTTTTAATCGTTTCAGTAGGTTATTTGGATATAAAATGGACGTTTAAAAATGTAGTAGTGATAGATTATTTCACCTGTTTTTTAACCCCCCACCCCATCCTTTCTTAATATAAATTCATACTTGTTAAGTCCCCTTTCTATGGTCTCAACCCACTTTTGTCTAAAAATAAGAAGACATGGAAATCACTTGACATAAGTGTTGAGAGAAATAACTTGTAGACCATCGGTACCCACTAAGATCCGTTTCATAATTATCTCTCTAGAAATCCAATTTATGTGTCACGTAGGAACCTTGTGTAATTCACGATCAGAGGACCTAGAGAGTAGTGTGTTCCAATGTCTCTTCAAGTAATGTCCCGAAGAAAATATTACTGGCCGAAAATTGGAAACCATCAATTTACTACTTTACCATGACCACTAAGTCTTAGTCACATTAAGTGCAAACTACAAGTCTCACCAACCAATTTGTCATGTAAAGGGTAGGGTTCCGATATATATAGGAACACATGGTGAGGAACGTTCCGATCTTAACGACTGGACTTCTGTCGGTAACGGGTGGGTGACCCTTTCTCGGTCCACTGATCTAGTGATTCAAGGAAATCTGTCTCTTCTACCCCCAACAGATAGACTGGACGAATGAACTATAATGAAACTCAGATCGGTAGTTCAGAAGTAGACCAGTTGTTGTCGAGTGGTGAGAGTCAAGAGGGTCAGTGAATATCAGCCGGACTGAAACCGAACCATCCTTATAAGATTCTATGTCAAAACGACGGACGTTTGTTCTCCAAAAGTAAGCCCTTCTGACTATGGATTCTACATGACTCCACCCGCGACAGTCACGTAGAATAGGTTCTCGTCGCAAAGGACTGGAGTCGTGATAACTGGAGACCTCGGTCTATTAAAGAACACCTCCCGACAGGACACGTGATCTCCAACCAGTCGTCGTAAGGGCCGGAAAGGAGTAATGTACGGTTATCCTTGGCATGTCGGACACTGTTAATTTTTACAGAGGTCTGTAGTGATGTATACCGGACCCCTTGTTTATTGGGGATCAACTCTTAGTCCTAGAAGCTAGGTACAGGATAATCCACCTTCGAGGGTCCTGGGATCACGACACACACGAATCAACGAGTCAGTACAGGCTGAGAAACGCTGGGGTACCTGACATCGGGTGGTCCTAGGAGACGGGTACCCCTAAGAGGTCCGTTCTTGTCACTTCGACCCAACGGTATGGGAGGAGATCCCCTAGAAGGGGTGGGTCCCTAGCTTGGGTCCAGAGGGTGTAACGTCCTCCTAAGAAATGGTCGACTCGGTGGTCCCTTCCGGTTCTTATAACCTCACCCATCGGATAGGGTAGAGATCCTCTAGAAGGGTTTGTCCTTAACTTGACCCCCGTCTAACTTGTAACGTCCGTCTAAGAAATGGTCGACTCGATGATCCCTTCTGGGGGGTCCTGGAATCTAGGTACAGAATTATCCACCTTCCACCTTAAGGACGAGGGACCATTCACACTTCTTAGAATCATCGAATAGAACACTGGATTCTTCTCTTTCCGTAAGAGGGGATGACGTGAAGTATCGGGGGTACATTCGACTTGAGTTCGGTTGGAGGTTGTCCTTCGAGGATTTATCAAAGAAGTGTTCAAACTATTTATAGATGACTACAGTGGGACGTTCGTCAGTCCCAAAAAAGAAAATTATAAATAAATAAACCGAAGTGACCCAGAATCAACGTCTTACACCCTAGACGTTAGTAACAACGACAAGTCTGTGAGTCTACACAGACTGAGAAAAGCTGGGGTACCTGACGTTATGTGGTCCGAAGGGACAGGAAGTGATAGAGGACCTTAAACGAGTTTGAGTACAGGCAATTCAGTTACTACGGTTGGTTAGTAGAGTAGGAGACGGCTGGGGAGAAGAAAACGGAAGTTAGAAAGGGTCGTACTGTCAGAAAATACCCAGTCGAGAAGGGTAGTCCACCAGTTTCATAACCTCGAAGTTGTAGTCAGGAAGGTGACTTATAAGTCCCAACAAAAGGACATCTTAACTGACCAAACTAGAGGAACGACAGGTTCCCTGAGAGTTCTTAGAAGAGGTCGTAGGGTCAATCTTTCATAGTTAAGAAACCGTGAATCGGAAGAAATACCAGGTGAACCTCAGAATTGATGACCTGGTGTCCCTTCGGGGAGTCCAAGAGAACATTACTAAAACGACGACCCTGAGGTAGAAGGAAAGGCACGAGAAAAAACTTAAAAAGAAAGTCCAGAGATCCAAATGACCCTACGTTCTAAAAAAGGATATATCAGGTACAAAGGGACAGTGCACCTAACTTTAATAAGAGAAACGACAGTGGGTTTTGGTGTGTCAGAACTTAGGAAGACTTAAGAGAGGTATCATAGCAGGTATACTAAAATAGGAAACGACTAACGAAGAGGATACTGTTGACGTATAGGATATAGGAACTTCAGTATCAGATCTGGTCTCGAGAGGTAAGGTTTCGTGGGTTCTTCTTTTGGGAATCTACATTAGTACAGGTACCAGTAAGAGTTGAACCCTTCGTTTGGAACGGGAAAAGAGGACGGGTAGGCGGGGTAAGTAGGGTCTCTTCAGACCGTAACTGAATTCCTTAACCAAGATTGGGACCTCGACTGTAGTAGTCCCCGATAACTATGTCTAACGACCCGGGGTTGGAGTCTGAAACCTATACTATCCCCCACTCCACGTTACTAAACGTTAACATCATTCAAGGTCCACTAGAATAGAATACGAGGTCTGTGGTGTGGAACTCTTGGTGACGGCTCCACACTACCGTCTCCTTTTTCGGGAGGACCACTTAGACCAACCCACCCCACGGGTCAGTCACGTCTTAGTGACCAATTAAAAAGGAAAAAGGGGGTCTCTAGTTACAAAGAACTGTTCAAAGTTTAGTGGTCGTTACGGTCGACTCGAACATCCTTGACACTCTTTCAAAGGTATGTTTCCTTGTTTCCGTCATCCGAGTTTGTTTTTATGGGTCGTAAATATAAATTTTACCTGTCGGTTGTTTCTGGGAGACATGTCGTGTCCCTTGAGACGAGTTATAATACATTGTTGGAATTACCCTTTCTTAAACTTTTTTTTATCTATGCACAAATACATCTTGACTTGATGGAACGACATGTGGATCTCGATTGTATCGTAACAATTAGTTGATGTGAGGTTATATTTTATTTTACAAAAAATTTTTTCCATGTTCGGAAGTCAACATATTGTTCATTCGCTGTTCTTACATTGTATGTCGTATTCCTTCTAATACCAGTTATTATAACATTATTGAAACATACCCCTGTCTACTAATGTCTACTAATGATAATACTACTAGTAAAGTATTTCTTACGGTTATAGTTTATAATACATCATGTGGACTTTGACACATGTCAAACTATGACACGTAGTTTACATAAAGTTAATTTCTATTTATATATAGAATTTTTTTACGT
Organism: Capra ibex; assembly: GCA_006410555.1. Lineage (NCBI taxonomy): Eukaryota > Metazoa > Chordata > Mammalia > Artiodactyla > Bovidae > Capra > Capra ibex. The sequence goes on from SJYO01007308.1 coordinate 3,559,247, forward strand.
CGTTATGTTGTGTATATTTGAAGTCAAAGAAGTGGGTGTCCACCTAAAGGTCGACACGACCGAAAAGGTTTCCTCTACGAAACGGTATAAGAAAGACACTTTCTCTCTTATAAACGATTGTAACTTTGAACATCTATAAATAATCCGTTAATAAAAGTCTTTATCCCCTCTCTTGTCCTTGGAATCTTACCTTCATGGACCCGAGATCAGACCCAACGGAGGATTGTAAAATGTTTATGAGTCACAAGAGTAGATATTCCACTCCCTGGATGTAAAGAAGAGTCTCCCGGGATCGTCACGATACTAAGATCTTTGTGAAAGAATTTTTCCTTCCTTCCTTCCTTCAGATATCCTAGGATGACTAAGCTTGAAAGGGTTAAACTACGCGGTTTCCAGACCAGAACCACGCGGATCGACCAGAGGAGACCATCCGAGTTTACTCGGACGTCGCAGGGAGAATTTTTACTCCGGTAAGTACCCTGTAAAATTGTATAGGTAGTGCCATCCGACTTATTACGGGGGGGAGGCTTTGCAGGTCTACGATAAGGACCTTTTACCCTTACCACATACTATTACCCTTGAAAAGTCTAAACTAATTCCATTTCTTAAGACTCTACCCCTCTAATCGGATCTTAATAGGCCCACCCTAGATTTGCATTAATGTTCACAGGAACATTCTCCCTCTGCCTTTGCACTACTCTCTCCTCCTCTACCGGTACACCACCGCCTTCGACCCCCTCTTTCGCACTGCACTGCACTTCTGCACTTGGCCCCTTAGTCCTGTCGGAGACCTTCGACGCCTTCCGTTCCTTGTCTAAGAGTGGACCTCGGAGGGGGGCTGCGAACTGTGGAACCAAAAGGAGGGAGTTCTGAGTAAAGTTTGTAGACGGGAGGTCTTGACGTTCTCTCTTTTTTTTTTTCACGCCAATACTCGGCAGTTTAAACACCATTAAACAAAGTGTCGGTACTTTTGTGATTATAGACAAATACCTTGCGGAGGATTCCCCGTCCATGAAATGTGTGTCATAGAGATCAATGACGTCGTGGCTTCGTCATACCTATAATATTATAGAAGATTATGTATGTATTCGATTGACTCCGAGTCTCTCCGTCTGATAATATTGGGTTTGGTATGAGGATTAGTCACTACGTTGGGTCTAAGTTCGGCTCCAGACGGACTACGGTTTCAGAAAGGGAAAACAATATACAAAGACTGGTGTTCTTTTTACATGACGTTCATGAATCCTGGTACAAACCGTATACCGATCCAGAACTAATTACAATCGAAAATGATAACAGTAAAATACAGACACAGAAACTGATGTCGACGGTCGGGTTCACAAGTACCTCGTATCAGTGGGATGTCGGTCCCACCGGATCCCGGGTCGTCAACCTTTCCCAGAGAAACCGGAAAGGTATTGGGTACACGGACCTCTCGAAGTTTCGGTGTCTCTACGAGAAGATAAAGGTGTAGAAAGAGGAAGGTGTATAGGGCGACAGAAAGAAAGAAAAAACAAAAACTCTAAAAAAACTACACCTGGTAAAAATTTCAGAAATGACTTAAACAAATGTTATACCGAAGACAAAATGTAAAGTCAAAAAATAGGCGTTCCGTACACCCTAAAATCGAGGAACTTGTCCCTAACTTAGACGTGAGGGACGTTACCTACCTCTTCAGAATTGGTGACCTGGTGGTCCCTTCAGGGAGGGTGACAAAGATCTTTACTCTTTTCTTTTCCTCGATGTCGGTTTTCCTCTTACTCACTCTTTTACATGTGTCTCTCTTCTGGAGAATCTGACTTGGAGAAATTCGACCATAGGACGATTTAACTAAGGAAGAGACGGAGGGAAATTTCCGGGGGTCTATCTGGAGACACGGACGTAACTGTGAGAGGACCTTTGAGGTGTGGGAATGAAAGTCCGAGTGTGTATGACGACAGACTCTTCGTCTCCCTGACTTCTCGTCACCCTATATCCATCTTTCACTCTCTTGGGAGAGGATTTTTGTTTATGGAGAAGAACAAAAGAAGAAGGTAGAGCGATGGCCTTATGGAGTTGTAATCAAATATAGTTATATAGTTTTTCTTCTATAAAAGTACACTTCTCTACATTTTAAACTTCACACTGTTTTACAGGAATAATACCACACCCCTTTGTCCAGGGATTCTCTAGACTCGTCTATTTCGTTCACACACTGTACGTACCGAGGGAAGGGGGTGGAGACTGGACACCGTCCGTAGTGATCAACTAGTGTCGTGAGAAGAGATGACTTGGGGCTGCTTAATTAATCTCTACTGTGATATTTCCTGTGAATGGACCCTGAAGGGACCACTGGGTCACCAATTGTGAGACTCGAAGGTCACGTCCCCCAGGTCCAAACTAAGAACCAGTCTCTTGATTCTAGGGTACACGGTGTATTACACCAGGGTTTTTCTTTTTTTTTTTTCCTGTGAATAAACCGTACGAACGTTATACTGTATCGAAACTTCTAATCCTTGAGACTTTTGAGAAGGAGTCAACGTTAAATGAATAGTTAAAAGGCTTAAGAAAGACTTAAGATGGGGAGATAATTTCAGGTCCAGAGTAGGATGGGTGAGACCCCTCGGAGGAATCAGTACGAGTACAATTCGAAGGGATTTAAGGAGAGGAATCGATGACTATATAAGACCTCTCCTAGGTCTAAAACACCCCTACCTTTGAACTGTTATCGTAACATTATAAAAAATATCTCTTTGACCTTTCTGATCTATAATAAAAGTAAAAATTGCTCTGGAAACTTCTTACCGTGAAATTCTCAATTTAGTAAAGTCGTTCGAACGAAGAGATTTGTTATCTTAAAATTGGTGTAGTTCAAACCCGACAACGAAAGTTCCCATAATAAGAAATTCACCTTGTATAGTAGTAGAAACCAGTAACTTGTTTGACCGGTTTGTATCAACCACATAAAACAAAAGGAGACGAATACAGGAACCCCAATATTCAATCCCTACACTGACCTTGTTGTGTTTAGTTTATGAAGGGATTGGTTTACGATACTACACAGAATACCCTTTATTGGAGTCAGTCAGGTCCCTTCACCAAATTGACACTTTTTCTTGTACTCTAAAAACAACTGTTCGTGAGTAAGTCGTCTATGACTATTTATAGTTATAATTCGGACGGTCCGAGGAGACGGGTACCCTAAGAGGTCCGTTCTTATGACCTCACTCAATGGTAAAGGAAGACGTCCCCTAGAAGGGCTGGGTCCCTACCTTGGACCCAGAGGGTGTAACCTCCGTCTGCGAAATTGGAGACTCGGTGGTCCCTTCGGGTGTAAACTCAGAAATGATATACGGTTTGTGATAACTTATGAGACTACTATATCACCACTTATTCTGTCTTTCTATAAGGACGAAGATCCCTTGAACGTAAGACCATCCTGTCTATCCGTGACTTGTTATCGGATTTTTTAAGGGTATCATTACTCTCGATACGTCTTTTCTTTTACCAACTACTGTTCCGTATCTGGTCAGTTAAGATTTCCTTTAGTTGATACTTATAAAAAACCTTCGCGACTACGACTTTGACTTCGAGGTTATGAAACCAGTGGACTACGCTTCTTGACTGAGGAAACTTTTCTGGGACTACGACCCTTTCTGACTTCCGTCCTCCTCTTCCCCTGTTGGCTCCTCTCCTATCAACCTACCGTAGTGAGTGAGTTACCTGAACTCAAACTCGTTCGAGGCCCTCTACCACTTCCTATACCCTCGGACCACACGACGTCAGGTATCCCAGGGTTTACCGGTCTGTGTTTGAATAACTGACTTGTTGTTGTTGTTCCGTATCTAACCTATTAGTACCTTCTAAAGACCCCCTTTTACTAGAACTCCGATTCTGTTCTTCCTCCGGTGACATTTCTGGACCTCCTTCCCGTCTCTTCTACGAGGTCCGTTTCCTTCGTAACACACGTCTCTAGTATTCCCGTAATCCTGGACCCGAACAGAGTCTTTATCTTGACTCCGACAACTCCGACCCTGGACGTCCCCTTTTCCCGTCTCTCACTCCAGTCAGTCCGTCCGTCCGCCCTCCCCCGCCCCCGTGGTACAGTCCGAACCGTCCGTCCTAGTCCTTAAACCAAAATTGAGGTTTCCGTTATCTTCGGTGACCTCCCAAAATTCGTCCTGTCAGTACCCTAGATTAAATGTAAAACAAAAAATTCGACCCGGTGAACCGAAGACTCTAAAATGGTCCCTAGTTTGGACCCGGGTGCCGTCATCACTTTCGTGTCTCAGGATTAGTGATCCAACCGTCCCTCAACGAATTAAATGTAAAAATTTTCTTGTAAGAACTACGTCACTCTTCTCACTTAATATCCCTCCTCTCTCCCGTTGTTTCTTTGGACCAATCCTAACTTCCTGTCATAAGACCCGTCCTTTACCGCCGGAGTCTTGTTCCTACCCCGATGACGTGTCTGTCTGGTCCGATGAACTACGTTCTCGATCCTCTTCAGTGAGTTCAGTTGAAGACATACATGATTCAACGAAGTGAACACAGGTTGAGAAACGTTGGGGTACATGACGTCGGGTGGTCCGAGGAGACAGGTACCTTAAAAGGTCCGTTCTTATGACCTCACCCAACGGTACAGGAGGAAGTCCCTTAGAAGGTCTGGGACCCCAGTTTGGATACAGAAAATCCAAAGAACGTAACCGTCCACCCGAGAAATGGTGAAATGGACCTTTCGCGGTTCAGTTGAACTTTCACTTTCACAATGAACGAGTCAACACAGGTTAAGAACCATTGGGGATACCTGACATCGGGTGGTCCGAGGAGACAGGTACCCCAAAAGGTCTTTTCTTATGACCTCACCCAACGGTAAAAGAGGAGGTCCCCTAGAAGGGCTGGGTCCCTGACTTCGATTCAGAGGACGTAACGTGCGTTTAAGAAACGATCGACTCGGTGGTCCTTTCTGGTTCAGTTGAACCATTTTGGATTAAAGGAGTGGTTATTTTTCACCTCTTATGATACGTAGAGTCTCTAAACAACATCCCCAATTTACGTGGGTTTCCGATCCCACGACCGTCAGAGGTAGTCCTCAGTCGTCTGAGCCCGGGGAGACCGGGTGGTGCACAAAATAACTCGTAACGGTGCAGATACACAATCCATACTAAGTAAAGTACCTCGTTGTTATCTCAACCCATCAACATGGTGTTTGGTGTACCGGATATTTTAGAGTTTATTCATAAGAGACGGGAAATGTTTTTTCAAATAACTGGGGATCTAATCTTACTTCTCATTCTTCTTAGACTCTCTGTACGATTAGATATGTGGATCGTCCGTCACGTAAACCTCTTTACAATCACCGTACAGTACCTACCATAAAAAGTTCACGAGACGTTTTCTCTTCCGGGAACGACATTTCTCCACTAAGTATTTCCCTACGTCGACTTTACTTGAAGTTTACAGTAACAACGTATTTAGTTGGTTATTTTGGTACATTGTAAATATATCACGGGGACATAAAGGTAAGATAAATAGTTATGAAAATAATTTTATTAGATGAGACCTAAATATTTGAATCACACTCTGTCCTATTCGTTACCTTTTCTATATATAGTTATTTAACCTTCTTGGTATTTGTCTTATGTCTCAAGTCGATCCGCGAGTTGTTTGTATTGAAATCGGAAGAAAGGACTCGTGGAAACTGATTTCAGTTATGGTAAGTAAAGTGACCCTTAAGTTCATTCCCAGTATCCTCTTCAAACGAAAAGGAATAATGACACATCGACTTTCAGTGTGTAAATAAAGTTTAACGATTGATCAAAACGAAGTACAATGGAAAAATATACATAAAGACACCTAACTATAATGATAATAAGTGTAACGATAACAAGTCAGCGATTCAGTATAGACTGAGAAACCCTGGAGTACCTGACATATCGGGCCGTCCGAGGAGACAGGTACCCAAAGAGGTGCGTCCTCATGACCTCACCCAACGGTAAAGGAGGGGATCCCCTAGAAGGGCTGGGTCCCTAACTTGAGCCCAGGGACTTGACCGTCCGCTTAAGAATAGTGACTCGGTGGTCCCTTCGGTAATAAGCATAATGGTAGTGAAATACATAAAACTTCGGAGTCTGGTTTCATCTCTTCTCCTCAATTACTTTTCAGCGATTTTAGATTTGTACCTCTATCTTATCTGAATTGGAAAAACAAAAGAAAACATTGAAATGATACTTCAAATAATAATAATATTTCTAATAATACTACTATTTCAAATAATCCGGGTACAGTCTTTGATGAAACACTAATCAAAGAAAAGAGAAAACGTTCATTTCCCCAAATAAGAGATCGAAAACTTATGTTTCGGGACATCTAATTACACTGTGTATCAAAATTTTATACTTTTAATTTACAAAGAAATTTTTATAGTGAACATCTTTTTATTTGGGGTTTATTTAACTATGTATATTATATTGATTACTAGAGATTAATCCCAGATAAAAGGGAATCTGTAGATTTTACAAAAACAATTTCATATCAACTATGTTATAACACAATCAAAGTCCACATCTCGTTTCACTAAGTCAATATGTATATATATATATGTATAAAAAGTCTAAAAGGTAATGTCCAACAATGTTCCATAACTTATAATAGGGAACGCAATATACCATTTGAGAACAAAGAATAGATAAAATATATATCGTCACTTATCGATAATTAGGGAATGAGAATTAAATAGGGATTAGAGGTGGGAAAGGGAAACCCATTGGTATCAAACAAAAAAGAAACAATCAGACAAAAAATTTAAAAAAATTTAACTAAATAAAATTAACCTCCAATTAATGAAATGTTATAACATAGCCAGAACTTTATGTAGTTGTACTTAGGCGGTGTCCATATGTACACAAAGGGTAGTATTTTTCTAAGTAAACGTAATAAAAAATCTAAAGTGAATATTCACTATAGGACATTACAAACAGAAACGACAGAATGAAGTGAATCATACCGTTAGGGATCAAGGTGGGTACAACGACGTTTACCGTAATAAAGTAAGAAAAAACACCGATTCATTATAAGATAACATATATACATGTTGTCTTTGGAGAAATGGGTAAGTAGACAACTACCTGTAAATGCAACGAGGAACAGAACTGATGACATTTATCGTGGAGATACTCGTAACCCACACACACATAGAAAAACTTAATCTCAAAAGTAGAAAAGGCTCCTCATCTATGAGCTCACTTAGACACCCTAGTATACCTACTGACCCAAAAATTTTAGTTATTAATCAATAGAATTTATACAACTCAGTTGTTATGAAGAGTAAAGAACCCCCTTACAGTCTTTTTTTTAGAGATAAAAAAAAAACTTTGTAAATTCCTTAATTCTTTACCTTCATCTATTAATTTTATTTAATGAATTGGTGCAAGATGTACCCTAACGTTTTGAATTATGTATTTGTAATATGAGAGTAAGGTCAACTGAAACTATTTTTATAACGATCCGGTATTAGAAATAACACATAAATCTTCATACTCAAAGATGGGTCAACTCTGGTATTTATCCCCTCTCTTTCGGTTTTCGGTGTTCTTTCTTTTGTAAAACCAAGTTGAAACACGAACCACTCGACAAAAGGGAGTATTTTTAAATGTTTAATTCCCTGTATAAAGACGTATACTAGTGTCAGGGGTACCCATCCCCATCGGTTTATGTCTCTCTATAAAGTAAAAATAGACTCTTTACGAAAAGATAATGAACGAAGAAAATACTTTGTTTATGTGTCAACGATTTGTATTAAAGGACTTGAAATTTTTGTAAAAGAGTGTCCGATTTTTGAAGACATAATTGAGAACGAAGGAACAACTAAGCTCTAACGTCCCTGTGGTGTACTCTTTCGTCGGAGAGAGAGCGATTACCAGTCCACCTTTTAAGGAGGACACATTTGTATCAGTACTCAATCTCTGATTAATATCATCCTTAATGAGACCTGTCTTATCTCAACTTCAGGTCAACTTCAACACCTCTTTATAGTATTCACGTCTTCGTCTTACTCCTTTTTCTCTCTCCTTCCAAACACACCAGAAGGAAAACGACACCAAGAACTCGATTGTCATCCACCGAATTCCTATTCCGTAATTTATTATAGCTTATTCTTACTCAATAATGGAAAAGTCAAGAAAAAGTGAGGAAGTCGATTGTAATTTCTCTTTCTAGTGTAGATCACCGTCAAAAGTGTAGGTGAATTGTGAATAATTCAGAGAGACAAAAAAAAATTGTTTTTCACTCCAAGAGTCGTCTTATGTCTTATTTTGTTCCTTAATTGTAAAACAATATAAAACAAAGTTAGTATAACAAATAACGTTCCCTTTCACTAAAAGGTAATTCCACTCTTCTTTTTCAAAGAAAATTTTTATTTACACAACCCAGAAGGAACCACCGAGTCACCATTTCTTAGACCGACGATTAAGTCCCCTGTACCCAAGCTAGGAACCAGGCCCCTCTAGGGTGTACGGCTCCTTGTTTATTCAGGCACGGAGTGTTGATGACTTGAACACGAGATCTCGGGTCCTCGGTATCGATGACCCGGGTGTTCGCCATTTATGACTTCGGGTACTTGGCATCTCTGGCACGAGGTGTTGTTCTTTTCGGTAACGTTACTCTTCGGTCACATGGCGTTTATCTCCCATCGGGGGTAAGAAACGTTGATCTCTTTTCAAAAACATCGTCACTTCTGGGTCGGATTTGTTTGTTTGTTTGTTTGTTTACACAAATCGATCTTTCATTCGATTACATTTATTTTTATAATACATTACTTTCACTACGTGTTTATATTGGTTACAATATTTCACCGTCGTATGATACAAATCTTATATGATATCCTCATATAATATTATATGATATCCTTAAATTATATCCTCAGGAGATTTATCTCTAATTTAGTAAAAGTGGGTCTGAAGAAGGTAAGAAGGGTAAAAATAGAAAGAAAGAAAGAGAGAACGGGTGACAGGAAAAGATGGAAGATAGTAAGTTGTTCTACATAACTATACTACATGTTATGTTCTACATAACGTATATTACACGGACTCTAACACGACCCGTGTTACTTGGGTCTTTATGTTACTAATTATACATCAATAGAAACGAAACAACCTTCGAGTCAGAGTGACCACTGTGTCTATACGTTTGACAATAATATGTTACTCTTTAGACCACACACACGTCCCATAGGTCTCTTCCATATACTACACCCTTCGTTCCCTTCCATAGTCCAAATTTGGAACCCTTAGTCAAGATACTTTACGTCAGATTCAAGTATTTATAGTCATATAGGAATTACATAAGTCGTTTGGAGAGATCTTGGTCTTTAATGTAATCTATGACCCCTAAACCTGTACGTTTTTCTGTGTCACCTTCGAAGTTCTTCAAAAACTAATCTTACCCTCTTTCTGTTTCTTTCGTTACTAATATATACAGATATAGAGTATTGACTTTAGAAACCTACATCTACACAAAGGATTAAGACTTAAAAATCTTACAACTATTCCACGTGTTTGACGTAATGTTTTGTGAGTATTTTCTCAGACCCCGTCCATGGGGTATTACTTTTGTGTAAGTTAGTAGAATTTACCTTATTTCTACTATTTATCGGAGTGTAGTTAAGTCACCTCCAACAACCGAAAACATTACAAATTCCAAAGACTTGACGTTTTTTACATCTGGATAAGAAGTGCTATCCCGGAACGAAAAACTTTAAGTGTTTCGAATTTATAATGATGTCAAGTACCCCAGTGTGAGAAGTTTTATTGATCTCCATACAACGAAACGTTCTTGTTTCTTTCCCGCTACTCGGTGTAAAATTATAGTCATCTTCTCCCCAGTCCCTTCCGAAGGATTTTCGACATTAAAAAGCGGTCCGAGAACGACCTACTTATCTTCAATTGGACTGTCTCTACACACTCCCACTGAGTCACCATATCTTAGACGGACGGTTACAGTCTCTGTTTCCAAGTTACAGCCTCTGTTTCCAAGCTAGGGACCCAGTCCTTCTAGAAGACCTCCTCCTTTATCGTTGGGTGAGTCATAAGAACGGACCCTTTAGGTTACCTGTCTCTTCGGACCGTCCGATGTCAGGTAACCCAGTGTTTCTCAACCTGTACTAACGAGTACGTACGTTCGGGCTGTCTCTACTACCTCCCTACCTCCTCCGTCTCACAACCTCCTACCCCTCTTCCCAAAAGATCCGCCGTCCCTGTCGGACATCTTTCTGTTACGTGAACCACAAACCCCCCTTGACGTTTATTAAGTCTTACCGACACACACACCACACGACTCTGGTTCTACTCCGTCTCGTGCCTCTACCTTTACGACTCCTTCTTTACGACTCTAGTCCACCCTCGTCGTCCGTCCCCTGGGGGCGATTTAGACTAGAATAGGATTCCTATTTCTCTCTAAACTCTCCAAAAGTTTAGTACAAACATCAGTACGCTTGTCTAAACTTTAATATCTTGTTAGGATTATAACCTACTGTCTTGACTACGTGATGGGTTTTGACTCCGTTAACAACCAGAGCCACTCTCAACTACTCTTTGACGTTTAGCCGTACCAGACCGTGTATTATTAACGAGTTATTTAGTACCGTGAAACTTCCCGTTTCTGACCCGACATCACCCCTACCGATTCTCCCCTGTTAAATCTCTATCACCCTTCTTAATAGACCCTGAGTAATAGACTAACCTGAATGTCCCTCGTCCCCAATCCCGCCCCTCAGAGGAGAGAAGGTTTTGGAGGTACAGAGGAGAGACCGAAGTCCCAGACACAACGAACCACAAAGTTAAAAAAAAAAAAAAACGGAGTTCAGTACACCCTAGAATTAAGGGGTTGGTCCCCTAGGTTGACCATGGGAGACGTCACCTTCAGAATTGGTGACCTGGTGGTGGTTCCTTCAGGGTTCCAAGATAAAACCTTTACTACTTTATACCCAAACCCCAAGTCCCTTTAATTCAACCTAAACCCTCTATAATACACTTTCGACGCTCTGAAGGGACCACCGAGTCTCCGCTTCTTAGACGGATGTCACGTCTTCTGGGGATTCAACTCTTCTAGGGGACCTCTTCTTTCACCTTCGGGTGAGGTCATAAGAACGGACCTCTTAGGGTAACTGTCTTTCTCCTCGGACTCCCCACTGTCAGGTATCCCAAGGTTCTCAGTCTGTGCTGAATCGTTGATTTGACAGTCGTGGTGGTATACTTTCGATATCGGAAGTACACCCAACCTAATTTCTCTCTGTCACGTCCAGAGAGAACTCTTCAATCCTTCTGACTCCAGTTTTTGGATCTTTTCTGCATTCCCCTTTCCTTTCTTGACAGTTGGCACAATTCACGGGAGTTGTCTACTTGACTCTGTTCTCTACCTTTTTAGGAACTACCTGTACCGTTTATCCTCCAGTTGCCACTAGGCTCTTCTCGGGAAAGGTATCGACTCCTCCCTGTCTTCGACCACTGAGACTTTTTTCCTCACACGTCCACTCCTTCGTCCCTGTATCCCGACCGACGACAGGAAAATTCTGTGCCGACACTTACCCCCGCCCGTGTGTCTCCTGTTTTAATCTTTGTCAGTACCAGACATACCTTTCCCAAACCCCTCCTCTCTACGACGAGGTGAGGGTCATCAGTCGAAAAAAAACCATCACGACGTCGACCGAAAACCTCCTCTCAGAAATTGGACTTGTGTTCATAAAGAGCCTCTCTCTGACCTGACCTTACCTAAACGTCCTTACGTCAGAAAGACCCGAGTGTAGGGTCCACGACGACGAACACGATTGAAGGACATTTCAAAAACGAGGAAGGAGGGAGATAACAGATGGACCAACCGACGAACGGTGAACAAATTCTACCGAGAATCCTGACACACCCACGGTCCCTCGACCGAGCATTTAATCGACACACACGTGCACTAAATGGTTCCACTACGAGAAGGGACAACGGTGATTAACAAAAAATCGAATATGAAAGAAGTAGTGTGTAAACTAAATCAAGATAGTCAAGGTTACTCGCCGATTCCTGTACTTCCCGAAGGGACCACAGAGTAATTTCTTAGACGGACGTCACACCCTCTGGTCCCAAGCTAGGGACCCAGTCGTTCTCGGGGACGTCTTCCCTTACCGTTGGGTGACGTCATAAGAACAGACCTCTGAAGGTACCTGTCTCTTTGGGTCACTCTATGTCAGGTACCCCAGCGTTTCTCAGCCTCCCCTATTTTGTGGTCAGATCCGTTTCACCTCTGACTTCTTTTGTCCCGGAACAGAAACACGTAGAATATTAGGTTTAGTCCGTGACAGAAGATTTATTACCACTATTACCGAGAATTTTACATCTAGAAAGACTTTTTAACTACTTGTAGTCTATGGAACAAAGGTACTTTGTCGTGTTTCTTAAATTGTATTTGAAAGTCTCTCAAACACCTGAACGATTTAAGGTTTCACCAAAAAGTTTAAGTTCAACGACGACTCAGCGAAGTCAGTATAGACTGAGACGTACTGGGGTATCTGCCGTCGGGTGGTCCGAGGGGGCGGGGACCCTAAGATGTCCATTCTTGTCACCTCACGCAACGGTAAACGAAGAGGTTACGTACTTTCACTTTTCACTTTCGCTTCAGTGAGTCAGCACAGGTTGAGTCACTGAGGTACCTGACGTCCGGTGGTCCGAGGAGACAGGTACCCTAAAAGGTCCGTTCTCACGACCTCACCGCACGGTAACGGAAGAGGCCGTGTTTAAGTTCAATTCGTGCGTGTTTGATATCTCAACTACCACGAGGTAATAAAGTACTGGAGCCGATTTTATTGTAAAGACTCGGAGACAAAGGTCAAACATGACGGACAGAACGCTCCTAAAACACTCCTGATTTACTCTACAATACTTATACCCTGAATCGTGTCTCGGGTGGTCTCGACTACGGTCATTTACAATAAAGTCGAAAGTCGCACAATACCTCCTTCACTCGATCCACAAGTCGGGGTACGTGTCGATTGAGTGCCGAGAGACCACGTCCTCAATAAGGACCTAAAGGAACAGTGATCAACCACTTTGACGGTTGATTACGGTCAAAGGGTATTAAGTCAGCAAGGGATCACAGAGATCTTAAGAACGAAATAGAATCAAGGTGGGTTTGCTAATTTTAGAAATAAATATATCTATTTATTATCTATCATTCTGTATATAATAATATTAATATATTACAACAACGTGAATGTGTATAAACGAATTTTTCTTTTGAAACCTAGGGTTGGTAGTCATTTTTTGTGGAGACAGTAAACGGCATTTGCCTTTTATTGTCATTTGTTGCTTTGTTTTGTTACTTGTAAATCAATCGATGGTCACGAATGGATCCCAAAACTTAGACCCGGGACTATTTATCTTTCAAATCGGTCACAAACTCTTTCTTATGAAAGGAGATCGTTAGTCTTCTCGACTCCTTCTTAACTTTTTATTGAAAGAGAGGTTATACTAACCGACAGGGAATTGCGGACCCGACGAGGGACATGGACTGAGATCGCTCCCAGAGGGGAAACCCTCCGGAAGACGCTCCCGGTCAACGGAGGGAGACGTGGGGTGGGACTTATTCGAGACACCCTCGCCGCAGGACTTAGGTTGGCAGAGGGTCCTGTCCTCGAGGCACTTCGGAACGGTAAACTCGAGGGTCTTTGTTCCTGTGAGTCTCCAGGACGGGGGATAAAGGAACTACCTAGTCCGAGTCACAGACCGAGTGTGCGAGTGTGGGACTGCTGCTGAGGTCTCAAAGTATAAAAGTGATCTGTCCATCGACTCCGGTGGGTTCACGGCGACCCTGGGGCCTACCCACCTTCCTCCGATCCCTGTCATAAACCTTTGACGGACGCGGCGTTTGCGATAAAGAGGTACCCAACGTTCGACACCTAATTTTTATTATTTTTGCGGTTTCTTTTTAATTGATGTCTAAAATAAGTGAATCGCGAACTTATTCGTCGGGAACTCGGTCATCTCTGATGACAATGATCGCCAAAATAATCAAACAAAATTACCCTATTATATTAAGGATATTTGATAATAAAACAATAATATTAAGTCGTTGGGCGTCCTTTGTCCTGGACGGGGGGGCGGGGGCCAGGGAAGGGCCTCGGTGGACGCCGGGGGAGAAGAGTCCACTCGGGGGTGGAGGTAGGGTTCGGGGCCTGTGGGCGCGGAGGAGGGGCGGCGGCGGGCTGACCCGTACGAGGAGCGCCGGTCGCCCCTCGCCCGAGCCGGCGGGGCGCGGAAATGGACTCGCCCCGGGCGGGGGGCGCGTGGCCAGGGCCGCCCGTGGACCGCCAGCGACCCCTGCGCCGTCTCCCCTCCTCTGCGGCGTGCCCCGCCCGCAAGGCCCCGGCGGCGGCTTGAAAAGAGGCTCTTCAGGGTGCAAACCCCCGGCCTCGCCGTCCCGCCCCTCCCCTCTCGCCTCAAGGACCTTCCTCGGCGAGCCGCGGCGGCGACGTGTTGTACCGGAGGAGGCGGAGGAGCAGACGCCGGCCGCGGCTCCCGTGGGGAGGACGCGTCCACTCGCGGCGCGGCGGGGGATGGACACCGAAGGAAGGGCGGGCCCGCGCGCCCCTAGCGCCGCGCGCCCTCTGCCCCCCAGCCCCCCTCCCAGCGGCGGCCGTCGAAACGGGAGGACCCCCGACGGCCTGCCGCTGCCGCTCCGCTCTCCTCCCCTGGGACGCCCGCCAGCCCCTAGGCCGCCGCGGACTCCCGCGCCCTGAGTTCAACGGCAAGGCCCGTCTCAGGCCTTGAGAGGCAGGCGGGGCCGCACGCTCGTAGGACCCCCTCCTCCATCCCGGGGCTCTACATCCCCCAGAGACGAGCCTCTGTAAACGGAGGCGCGATTCTTTTCGCGCCGGGTCCCGAGGCCTGCGGGAGCGGCGCCAGATGGCAGAGGCCCGAAGACACAAGACCCGAGCGGCGAGGTCACTAAGGCACGGTCCGACTTGGCAAGGGCTCCTGTGCGCGTGGAACCGCCCCTTCCCTCCTTTAGTGGACCAAGACTTTCAATGGAAGTTTCATAATCGGAAAAGAAAAAAGGGGGCGGAGGAAAAGAAAAGACTTCCACTCAGCTGTGTGATGTACATTGGGTCACTCTTATGTTTTAGGTGAAATTTCTAACTCTGTACGTCTTTCACGACCGGTTACGCCTATCCATCACGTCACGGTTCCCGACCGATCGCCACCCAAATGGAAGACGGGACCAAAACTCTCTGAAGGTAACCGCACGTTCAGTTTGTGGGTGTTTCATTCTTGGCCCACGTACGACACGTTTAGGCGTCGAAGTCCTATCGAAGAGAAAGGAGGGTGGGGTGTGGGGAGGTGTCTAACGGTGGGACTTCGGGTCTCCGCAAATCATCGTTAAAACGTCGACGGTGACACACACACACATTATCTTCTATTAACCAAATTTTGTGAGCCCGCACACAAACGTACACGAACCTTCAGATGCCTTCCCCTGAATTTGCCTTCAACAGGAACCCTTCCCTCGACCTCCTGCCCACCCTCCGTTTGAACCAAAGTGCATAGAAACCCCTGAAAAAAAAAAAAATTTGGTACACGTATGCAATAGACACTATCTTTTTCTTTATAATGGTAAGGTCTTTGGCTCCGTGGAAACATATCGAAACTGTCGTCATCAAATAGATCAAAGTTTAATAAGCCTTAACGAGAACTTTGTGTGTTTGGAGGACCGGGGATATTATAGAAAGGAAGGCAACAGTAGTGAGTTTTAGGACACCCTTAGTTCCTTCAGAAAGTTTCTGAGGGTTCAGAACTGGCTCAGGTAACCACAAAATAACAATGGAACTAAGACTCAAAAGGAAAGCGACAAAGCTCTCGGACACACCGAAGAGATGAAAACCTTCTCCGTCGAAAGACCATTTTCGTCTCCGTCCTCTGTGCCATCCCAAGATGGTCCTGAAAAAGGTCCTCCCATCCGGTGCCGGTCATCCGAGATCCTCCCTCTGTCAAAGTCTCACCTATCCTTAACGACCGTCTCGTCAAGTCCGTAGAAATATTAGACGACTGGACCCGAGTTTACCTACGTAGAAGTTCCTTCGTTTTAAAGTTATGACTTTCACTTACATTTCAATTTTGGTGTCGAGACTTTGTTTTTGACCGACTTTAGTTCGGTAGGTGGTTCGTTCGACCAGAAGTTGGTCGATGACTATGGATCTCCCGACTAAAGAGAATCAAGAGTTTAGACACTTCCTACCTATTCACTCAACACTTCGACCTGACATCACTTTACCAATAAATACTACTTGGTAAATACGGTCAAGAGTGACAAGAAAAACAATCTCGTATTTATTTGTAGTCAAAGTATTAGACGTGTCGGCACACACTCCGAAGTATTGTTCCTTACACCGAATCATAGGACGTCTGTCATATTTCTGGTCACCACACAAAACCTTAGGTTCCTCTGTGACACCTAAGACTTAAACAAACGTAAACACACCGTCATCAAAGGAATCTCGACACCAAAAAGGAAATAAGTCATGAAGTCAAAAGGGGGCAAAATGTCGTAATTACGTAACTCAGACGGCTTAAGATTTTATCCTAAAACCATTAACTTTTATAACATTAACAAGACCTGAGAGTCACTAACAAGAACCCAACTAAAGGTTAATCATTGTAAAATTTCAATACGTAAAAAAATACGCGTTTTACATACAAACATATAAAAACATCTTACACGAAGACATCAATGTCCTTTAGTAATATTAGGTTTAACCACTAGTACATTTTAAGATCGAATCTATTTACAATAAAAATGAAAAAACTTATTTATGGACTTCACCTACTCTGTCCGATGGACTGTGAAAATGTATTCTTACCAAGACTCAATTCATTAAAATTCACCTTACAAATCGGAACAATGTTTACAGAGGTTTGAAGAATTTCAGATGGGAAGACTTTTCTAGTTCCAATGATTAGTAGATTAGTCTAGACTTCATTGGAAAGGAACTACCACAACTGACCCGATAACAAGTATATTGAGATCGGAACCTAAAACGTTTACATTTACGGTCGCTCTACAACCCAATTACGATTACCTTGTCATCCCCGTAAATTAGCACTAAAAAGTAAAAGTAGGGTACAGTTATACACTTTTGTCGAATTTTAAAAATTTAATTAAGTACTATAGTAAAATTTTCAATAAAACTATAACACACGAAAGATAAGCGGTACAAAAATTCAAGATCTCCGTGTCGACCAAACCTCTCCCTTTACCGTTGGGTGAGGGTATAAGAACGGACCTCTTAGGACACCTGTCTCCTCGGACCACCCGACGACAGGTACCCCAGCGTGTCTCAGCCTGTGCTGACTTCGTTGAATCGTACGTACGTACATACGTAACCTCCTCCTTTACCGCTGGGTGAGGTCATAAGAACGGACCTCTTAGGGTCCCTGTCTCCTCGGACCATCCGACGGTAGAGACCCCAGCGTGTCTCAGCCTGTGCTGACTTCGTTGAATCGTCGTTGTCGTCACCGTGGACGACAATCAATATCTAAGTTTCAAGACACAAGATAGATTCAATCCATGACACACACAAACTCGTTTAAAAAGGACTAACCTGATATTTCCTACATCTTTTAGAAGTTTTAGACATAAGTACCAACTTTATGAATCTGTGAACAGGAAACACAAACTACAACACTCGTTTGTCATAGAAGGTTATCTAAACAAACAAGTTTTCCTACATCCAAAAAGGTCCTTGGTCAATCCAAGGACGAACTGGTACCCCCACTCTAGTTACCGTGGTTTCATAATTATCTTGGTTAAGAAACTACAAAAGACCTTTAATGAGGACTTAAAGGAGAGAACCCTGTCAGGTTACAGAGTTCTCCTTTCGTTAGTGTTCTTCTTTCGTTAGTGCACTTATACTTTCAATGTACAAAAGTCTTGACTTCACCATAATTATAAAAAAACATCTTCTTCGATCATTATTTATTTGTAATTCACCTGATCACAAACCTCAATCTCGAAGTTTTACACTTTATTTAATAAAACCCTAAGAAAGTAGTCTACTACGAATCATTGACGGCAAATAAAAAAAAAGTCTATTGTTATTCTTTTCCCTTTATAACTTTTTAACCGGTATTGTATGTAAAACAAAAGACCCGTCCCGCACTTATAAACCTGGACCAGACCATCGACTTTCCTCGTCTTACCTTCAATTAAATTTATGGTAACATCCGATTTCTTGACACACACTGACTGAACCATTCCGTCAAAGGATATCTCAAAATTTTTATGGATGCCACTAAGTGATCACCGACACTACAGGAGGTCGTACCTTGAAGTGACGACGAGACGTCGGGGAGACCTACTACGGTACTGAGTTACGGTTCCCAGACGAATGTCCACACCCCGAAGAGGACAGAGAAAAAAAGTACAGTACTGTAAAATATACCTTAGCCTGTTTTCCGTCAAGACCCTGACGTCGAAACGAGAAATTGTAGTTTGTGTCCCGAACTGGGTGGTATCCGGAAGTTAATTATAAACTACTAGTTTATTTACAACTCTTCCTAGGTCGTAAGTCTAAATCTTAACCGTAATCGGTATACTTGTCATGAAACGTGAGGACAGTACACCTTCCGTGAGGGTCCATGTATTCTCAGAAAAAACTTGTTTTACATACATAAACACCGACGCAAGAGGCCCAGAAGCAACGACGCACCTCCGAAAGAGATCACCGTCGGTAGTCCCCGACGAGGGATCCACACCACCGAAGAGAACAACACCTCGTGTCCGAGATCTCGCTCCCGGAGTAATCAACGTCGTGCACCCGTCAGAAACGCCGAGGACCCGAGTTCTCACGTCCGACCCATCAACACCACGTGCCGGAAATCACAGGGGTTCCGCACACTTTAGAAGGACCTGGTCCCTGGCTTGGGTACAGGGGACGTAACCGTCCTCCTAAGAATTGGTCACCTGGTCGTCCTGCTAGGCCAGAACCAAAAATGAGAGTATTAGGTTCACTGAAACGCAAATGTAGTCTGTCGTGAGTGTCTCACGGTCGTGATCTTTAAAAGGTCCGTATCTAGAAACCCTAGTAAATTAGTCCACGGAGTATAAATCTCACCCGGAACCACATATTAATTCTTCCTTTTACATCTACTTCCATGGATTCTTAAATTCCTCTCCACGTAGTCCTTTATGTGAAGGGCCAAAGAAATGACGTTTCACGGTGTCTTACCTTTGGACATGGTTTTTCCTATCTCTTTACAGACTTCTTCACTAGATTAAATAAGAACAAATACCACTGGATTATAAGTACCACACCTATCTGACATTAAATAAAGTATTAAAGGGACAATCGTTTGTGAACGGAATAAAGATCAAAAAACCGTGGATGTCTGTCACGACACCCATTTATAGGAGTATACAATTTTTTCAAGTACTAAACTAACTTATCTCTTCTGTATACGTAGAAATTATTATTGTTGACACTGAAGAACATGGAGAGGACCATCTATAACATATGAAATTTTGTTTAACACCTCATCTTTAATCATTGAGAAGAACAAAATATGTGTTCCTTTGACTCGAAGTTCTTCCGGCACGTTCAATACAAACCATTCCCGACTTTGACCTAACCTTGGGGACAACCGAACTCGTTACCTGTATCGGTACTACTACTTTAGTCCTCCGGTCCTTACCTCAGGGGTAGAGGGTTCCTTGAAATCGTGACCTTGGAGTCTTAGAATAATAGAGTACCCGAAGGCAAAGAGGTGGACCTTTTCCTCTCTCAACCTCTTTTGATAAAACTCCCAAATAAGGTCGACTTTATCAGACACTAAGTTTTTTTTACTTTTCTCAAAAAAGAAAAATGAGATTTTCTTTCTATCTCTATTAATCTTTATTTCACTATGTCTTCGTAAAAGGGTGAGGACAAAACTGTAAGGACTACAATCCTATTAAAAGGTTTACAACCCTTGAAAGTTCAAATAAACATAACAAATTCACTAAATAAAAGAGGACTTTTGGACTGAAATTCCTTTAACACGAAAAACGTTAAGTACTACTAAATCTCGTAGTCCTTAAATAATCAAGGTTCCCCTTTATTGGTCTGTTGAGTCACCTAGACCCGACCATTGACTTGTAAGTGGTTTCCGTCCCCTAAACTAACCCTCACTGCACCCTGTGAAGTGAATCCACCTCTCGTCACCCTATTGACAAACTGGAGACACCCAGGAAATCCAAAAGAGAGCTAAGAGGAGGAGGACGTGGGGGGGTAAAGGAGGAAGGAAGGGGGAGAGGAGAAAGGAGAAGTGGGAGAAAGAGGGGAAGTAGGGAGGGTGGAGGAAGAAGAAAGAATTTAAACTGACTAGTCATTATACGACATCTGACACAGAGTCTTTTGTTTCTTGTTTTGGTTTTTCGGGACTAAATATCGTAAGCGGGTTAAGACGTCACTTTTACGTTGAAAACCACTACTCAAGGTCACGTACAAACCTCCCAGATCCCAAAGGGGGTGTAATTCGTTCGTCGCGAGACTGCAGTCGTCCCACAGGACGATAAGTTGAGTTAAGGCTTTGATAGATGGGACTCTATCGGACTCTAAGGTGTCCAATTCCCGAATCAAGGTACTCGGACGGGGGTGACGGGACGGGTAAAAGTCCACGTCTGACACTTGGGTCGAATAGTGTACACGAAGAATGGACGACCGATATCTAATCTCCAAAGTCACTGGGGAAGGACCCAAACTCATTAAACGATCTCGTCGAGTATCTTCAGTCTCTACGTAAAACGAATGATCTAATGGTCAAATAATATTTTCTTATATTGGGTCGTTGTCGGTCTACCTTCTCTACGTATCCCGTTTCAGACACCTTCTCCGAGCCTCGAAGGTACAAAAGAGTCTCCTACGTCGAGACGGATACAGAGGTGTCGTTTCGACGTAGAGGTAGGACCTTCGAGACGATTGGGGGGAGAAAAACCCAAAAATATCTCCGGAGTAATAAGGTGCCTGTCTCCTCGGACCACCCGATGTCAGGTACCCTAGTGTTTCTCAGTCTATGTTGACTCGATGATTGTGTGTGTGTAATGTCTCCGTACTGGACACCACCTAAGTACAGTTACATACCGTTTTGGTTATTTCATAACATTTCATTTTATTTCATTTTTTTTTTTTTTTAGGAATCGGTAACCGCTACCGGAGTTGAAGGTCAGGGAAAAGGGAGGGGACTCCAGCTCCCTCACCCCACCTACCCCTGAAAGTCAGGGTTGGGAGATTCGTCCACCAACCAAGGTGACAGACGACTGGAGGGAAGGGATCCTCGAAAAGTCTTCAGTGGAATTATTGTATTGTTCTGTGGAAATGACGAGAGTCCCCAAAATCCTCGAAACATGACCCTTGTCCCTGAAGGGTCCACCGCCTCACCACTTGTTAGGAAGACCGTTTCGTCCTCTGCATCCTCGACGTCGTCTGCGTCCAAGATAGGACCCAACCTTTCGAGGGACCTCCTCCTTTACCGTCAGGTGAGGTCATAAGGACGGACCTTTTAAGGTACCCGTCTCCTCAGACTATCTGACGTCAGGTACCCCAGTGTTTCTCAGCCTGTACTGACTCGCTGTCGTGCGTACGTACACGGTCCTTGTCCAACTTCTGGTTTATTTATAAAGAAAAGAAAATTTTATTTGGGGGTAAAATAAATAAAAGTCTCCGTCTACCCTAGTATCAAGGGGTTGGTCCCTAACTCGGGTACGGGGAACGTGACCTCTACTCCACAGAATTGGTGACCTGGTAGTCCCTTCAGGGATATAAAGAATAATATTTAGTATCATAGTGCTTTCTGAAAGTGACACCGAATAAAGTTCGACGACCACGTTCCACTTGCACCTCAACCCTTCTTTACATGTCTCAACCGAAAGGACTTTCGACTATAATCGATCAAGGTCGTGTGCTGAATATATAACACGTTTCGTGACTTAAAAAAATCAACCTGGTTATTTTAGACTAATAGGTTTTGTATAAACCGTGAATTGTCTATAATCCGTATGTCGTACCCATTTATTCTTGATCAAAAACGAAAGGTCTTAGAGTATCAAATCATCCGACAAATTTACTTGAAAGTCATCTCTTTCCTGAGAACATGACTCTTGCCATCTAACCTAGAGAAAAAGGCGACCCCTGTTTTATTTATGGTTCATCTAGGACTTTATAGACCTAATCTTCACTCTCTTGGCCTACCTGAACTCTAACAATGTGACTCACTTCACTCTGGCTCTTTCTGTTTATAGTTTACGATAACGAATATACAGCTTAGATTTCTTTACCACGTTTACTTGAATAAATGTTTTGTTTACCTCACCTTTTGTTGAACACCATTGGTTCCCCCTTTCCTACCCTACCCCTCCTATTTAACTCTCTAACCATAACTGTATATGCGTGTGATAACAGATAATTTATATGTCTGTGATAAAAATTTATAATAGATAAATTTATCTATCGATTACCCTTAGATGACATCTATGTGGGTAGTAAATTTTAACCTATAAATTAACATAAAGGTTTATGTACCCCAGAAAGTTTCATAGAAACATACATTAAAGGTTTATGCACCCAAAAATTTTTTCATAGACACTATAGTTCAAGAGTAAATTTACGAAAGAAGAAATGTCAGTCGGACAACAAAAGTAAAAAGATTGTAATAGATCCGAAAGTCACCGATTCAGTTCCGAGAGAACCATTCACAGTGTAACGTGAACTTTTATATACCCAATAAAAGTCTAAAGAAAACTATGACTACAGATTGTATTAAGACGTCACTATTCTCTTGTCTGACACACTAAACTTATGGAAATCTGGTACTTTAAAAATGTGGAACTAAACACAGGGACCTATATAAGGTGACAGAGGATCAAATATCACATACCCTTGAACTTGTCTTAAACATAACTTGACAACACACTTTTTTATTTTTTTCTTGGAGGACATCTTATACATCGTGTTCCTTGAGGTTAGTTATGAGACATTACAGAATTTACCCTTTTCTTGGATTTTCTTCTCACCGATATACATACGTATATTGACTAAGTGAAACGATACGTCGTCTTTGATTGTCTTACAACATTTAGTTCATATCAGATTATTTTTAGTTAATTTTTTTTTTCTTTACTCTCTTGACTCCGGACATTGACCTAATAATCTACAATCTTCCCACATTGACTCTAAAAATTCTAAGACAACGAAACCTCCAGTTCAATTCGTATTATCTATAAAAAAAGAGAACACATACATAACCACACACCTTCAAATAATCAGTAGAAATAACTCCATATTAAATATATATATATACTATTTTAAGTGGTTTAAATTCACATGTCAAGAGGGTGAGAATGTTTGTAAAATGGAGGAGTACTGTCTGGTAAATAGTAGGATTCTTCAAGTGCAGACAAGAAGGGTCAATTTGAGGGAGGTTGGAAGGTCCGTTTGTGACGAAACTAAAGAAAATGGTATCTAAACGAAATGGATGTACAAAAGGACCTAAGAAAGGGAATCGTATTAGAAAAACTATAGATAGGTCCGAGAACATCCATAATCATCTAATAAGGAAAAACAACGACTCATTATCAAGTATCAGAATCAGTGAGCCACCACAGACTGAGAAAGGGACGGTCCGAGGAGACAGGGTCCCTAAGAGATCCGTTCTTATGACTCCACCCAACAGTACAAGAAGACGTCCCCCAGAAGGACTGGATCCGTAGTTTGGACCCAGAGGGGGTAACACCCGTCTAAGAAATGACAGACTCGGTGGACCCTTCCGGTCCACCGTGATCACCGTTTCTTGCTCGGACGGTTACGTCCTCTGCATGTCTACGTCCAAACTAGGGACCCAACCCCGCTAGGGGACGTCCTCCCGTACCGTTGGGTGAGGTCATAAGAACGGACCTCTTAGTGAACCTGTCTCCTCGGACCAACCGATACCAGATATTCCAGCGTTCCTCAACCTCTCCTGACTTCATAAATCGTGTATCGTGTTATAAAGTAACTTGTTCATATGGTATCCAACAAGTAGGTAAACAGTCTGTAAACTTAACAAAAGTCGAAACCGATAATACTCATTTGACCGATAATACTTATATCTTCAAAAACCTATCCAATAAACCAACTGTGTCTATAAGGGGGTTGGTGTGGATACAACACACATATCCTCAAATTTATAGTCCTCAACCTCTTAGTTTTCTATCATATACGAATTGACATGGTCATTTTCCGTAGAGATCTCTTACTTAATAGAGTCTAGTTTAAACCCCCCCTCTAAAGTAAGGTTAGGGTTTCTTTTCGTTACGGTTTCTTACGAGTTTGATGGTGTGTTAACATGAGTAGAAGTGTACGATCATTCCTCTTACGCTACCGTGGGGTGAGGTCATGAGAACGGACCTTTTAGGGTACCTACCTCCTCGTACCATCCGACGTCAGGTACCCCAACGCTTCTCAGCCTGTGCTGACTCACTGAAGTGAAAGTGAAAAGTGACAGTACGTAACCTCTTCCTTTACCGTTGGGTGAGGTCACAAGAACGGACCTCTTAGGGTCCCTACCCCATCGGACCACCCGACGGTAGAAACTCCAGCGTGTCTCAACCTGTGCTGACTTCGCTGAATCGTCGTCGTCGTCGTGTACGATCATTACAATTTTTAAGAACTTCGGTCCGAAGATGTCATGTACTTGACACTTGAAGGTCTACAAGTTCAACCAAAATCTTTTCCGTCTCCTTGGCCTCTAGTTTAACGGTTGTAGGAAACCTAGTAGTTTTTTCGTTCTCTCAAGGTCTTTTTGTAGATGGAGACGAAATAACTGATACGGTTTCGGAAACTGACACACCTTATGATGTTTGACACCTTTTAAGACTTTCTCTACCCTTATGGTCTGGTGGACTGGACGGAGAACTCTTTAGACAGCCGTCCAGTCCTTCGTTGTCAATCTTGACCTGTACCTTGTCTGACCAAGGTTTAGCGCTTTCCTCATACAGTCCTGACATATAACAGTGGGACGAATAAATTGAAGATACGTCTCATGTAGTATTCTTTACGACCTGACCTACTTCGTGTCGACCTTAGTTCTAACGGTCCTCTTTATAGTTATTGGAGTCCATACGTCTACTGTGGTGGGAATACCGTCTTTCACTTCTTCTTGATTTCTCGGAGAATTACTTTCACTTTCTCCTCTCACTTCTTTAACCGAATTTTGACTTGTAAGTCTTTTGATTCTAGTATCGTAGACCAGGGTAGTGAAGTAACGTTTATCTACCCCTTTATCACCTTTGTTACTCTCTGAAATAAAAAGACCCGAGGTTTTATTGACGTCTACCACTGATGTCGGTACATTAATTTTCTACGAATGAGGAACCTTCTTTTCAATACTGGTTGGATCTGTCGTATAATTTTTCCTCTCTGTAATTAAACAGTTGGTTCCAGACAGATCAGTTTCGATACCAAAAAGATCATCAGTATACACCTACACTCTCAACGTGAGATTTCTTTCGACTAGTGGCTTCTTGACTACAAAAATTTGACGCCACAACCTCTTCTGAGAACCCTCAGGAAACCTGTCGTTCCTCTAGGTTGGCCAGGTAGGATTTCCTTTAATTATAAGTAACCTTTCTGACTACAACTTTGACTTTGAGATTATGAAACCGGTGGACTACACTTCTTGACTCAGTAAACCTTTCGGGGACTACGACCCTTTCTAACTTCCTCCCTCCTTTTCCCCTGCTGTCTCCTACTCTACCGACCTACCGTAGTGGTTGACTTACCTGAACTCAAACTCATTTGAGGCCCTCAACCACTACCTGTCTCTCTGGACCGTACGACATCAGGTACCTCAACGTTTCTCAGTCTGTGCTGACTCGCTGACTTGACTTGACTTGACTTGACTTGACTTTTTATCTCCGAACACCCTAGTAGAACCTGGTCCCTAGATTCGATGCAGAGGACGTAATCGTAAATGGTAACTCGGTGCTCCCTTCGGACATAGAAATATTAAAGACACCGTAAAAAGAGTATAGGAATATCGAAGACACTATCAGACGGGAGACGACTTCCATAGAAACTTGTATAGAAAGTTCTCCTTTACTTCACCACAACTTTCTCCTTCGAACCAGACAACGGTTAATTAATGGTAAATTAATGAGATAATCCATTTAGTGAATTGACACAAAGAAAAGAGAAAAGAATGAACTCCTTGATTATTGTAGGAGGAACGTCCTGACAAGATTCACAAAGTCCTTTATATATACTATGTAACTATGTCACCCACCAGTCATTTATCCTCGACAATCCAATACTTTAGTCTTCGATGGTTGAAACTCCATCAAGGTAAAACCCTATTTTAAATACATGTTTTAAATTCTGTATCTACCTTCCAAACAAATACATGATACATGTATAAACGCGATGTTAAAAAAAAAAAATTTAAAATGCTGATCGTCTCACGGTCAGGAATTTTAGAAACTAATCCGTTCACGTAACAACAACAAATCAGCGATTCAGGACACTGACAAGACGTGGGGTACCTGACATCGGGTGGTCAGAGGAGACAGGTACCTTAAGAGGTTCGTTTTTATAATCTCACCCAACGGTAAAGGAAGAGGTCCCTTAGAAGGGTTGGGGTCCCTATCTTGGACGTAAAGGACGTAACGTTCACCCAAGAAATGACGACTTGGTACTCCCTTCGGGGTTCATTTACGCGTCTACTCATTTATTTCCTCTTTCACATAAAAGGAGTAAGACAAAGTCAGAGGGAGTTACAAATCCATAGGTCCTCTTTCAAAATAAAAGGTTCCAAGTTCAAATAAGTCAATAGAGAAGAGAAAACCGCTCCACACACATTTAAATACCCCCACGTTCTATAAATCTTTAATAGTATTCTTGTTTTTAACGTCGTTACATTAACGAATGTAAACATCTGTTGATAAATATAAGGAATTTCATGAACGTACAATAAAGTTTGTAAACAAGGAGTCTTGTTGGTGTAGTCCGTCAACCTCATTTATCAGATTTAAATCACTTTTCTTTTCGTTCCAAGTCTCCATCTGAACAAGTACCAGAAATACTTCGATTATACACCGTTTCAACTCCCTCCCTGAACCCGTCATTTGTCCTTTGGGACACATACCTACCACCCTCGTGTCAGACCCCGTCGACAAAACCTTTCGTGAGTCCGTAATAAATTCGTTTAATCGATCCATCAACGAGACACTGGGTCTTTAAGGTAAAGATGTCAGTCTGTAACCTTACACAGGAGGTCCAGAGGTTCTCTTACACTCGTTCCAATAAGTGCCGACGTAATAATCATTCCCACGACCACCACCCCTCCATTGACCCACTTGAAACAACCCTCCCTACCTGACTACCCACGCGTAGCACCTCAACAGACGTTGGTAATCGCTAGCCAATCCATTTGTCTTCGTGGTACCTACCTATACTTCTGATAGCACGAACGATTTTACATTCCCCACCTCCATATAAATAGTAAGTAGACTTAATTTGTAAATATTACCCGAAGGGACTACTGACTATCATTTCTTAGACGGACGTTATGCCCTCTGGGTCCAAATTAGAGATCCAGCCCTTCTAGGGGACCTCTTTCCTTACCGATGGGTGAGGTCGTAAAAACGGACCTCTTAAGGTACCTGTCTTCTCGGACCACACGATATCATATACCCCAGCGTCTCTCAGTCTGTACTGAGCCCTGATTGTACGTTTCACTTTTGTGTGTTCGTGTCGTGCCATGTGAAGAACATTCTTGTGAATGGATTTCCTGAGTGATTCGTACAATCTTACCGACGGACACCCCGGGTCACGTACCCTCACCCGATTCCTCTATTTCTCTTTATTTATTCCTTTCTTTTATTACTATCACGTGAGTCACTCATACCGATTAAGTCGGGAGACTTACTAACTTCAATTTTTAATATGAAATAAATTACAGTCTAACTACTATAAGAAACGTCGGTTTCAACCTCTTTGATATATCAGTCGTTTTTGTTCTGGCGTTCGACTGACACCGAGTCTAGTACTTGAGGAATAAGGGTTTAAGTCTGTATTTAACTTCTTTCATCCCTTTTCGTGATCTGATAAATCCATACTCGAATTAGTTTAGGGAATACTAATACGTCACCTTCACTCTTTACCCAAGTTCCCTAATCTAGACTATCTGTCTCACGGACTTCTTGATATCTACCTCCAAGAACTGTAACATATCCTCTGTCACTAGTTCTGGTAGGGGTTCTTTTTCTTTACGTTTTTCCGTTTCACTAACAGACTCCTCCGGAATGTTTATCAACACTTTTCTTCTCTTCGTTTTCCGTTTCCTCTTTTCTTTTCTATGGGTAGACTTACGTCTCAAGGTGTCTTATCGTTCCTCTCCATCTTTCGGAAGGAATCACTAGTCACGTTTCTTTATCTCCTTTTGTCGTCTTACCCTTTCTCATCTCTAGAGAAGTTCTTGTAATCTCTATGGTTCCCTTGTAAAGTACGTTTCTACCCGTGTTATTTCCTGTCATTACCATACCTGGTTTGTCTTCGTCTTCCATAATTTTTCTCTACTTTCTTATATGTCTTCTTGATATGTTTTTTCTAGAAGTCCTGGGTCTATTAGTGTTACCATACTAGTGAGTGGATCTCGGTTTGTAGGACCTTATATTTCAGTTCACCCGGAATCCTTCGTAGTGATGTTTGTTTCGATCATCTCCACTACCTTAAGGTTAACTTGATAAAGTTTAGGATTTTCTACTACGGAACTTTCACGACGTGAGTTATACGGTCGCTTACACTTTTTGAGTCGTCACCGGTGTCCTTGTCCATTCAAAAGTTAGGTCAGGGTTTCTTTCCGTTACGGTTCCTTACGAGTTTCATGACGTGTCAAGGTGAGTAGAGTGTACGATCATTTCATTACGAGTTTTAAGAACTTCGGTTCGAAGTTGTCATGTACTCGACACTTGAAGGTCTACAAGTTCGACCAAAATCTTTTCCGTCTCCTTGGTCTCTAGTTTAACGGTTGTCGGCGACCTAGTAGCCTTTTCGTTTTCTCAATGTCTTTTTGTAGATGAAGACGAAATAACTGATACGGTTTCGGAAATTGACACACCTTATGATTTTTGACACCTTTTAAGACTTTCTCTACCCTTATGGTCTGGTGGACTGGACGGAGAACTCTTTAGACAGACGTCCAATCCTTCGTTGTCAATCTTGACCTGTACCTTGTTGTCTGACCAAGGTTTAGTGCTTTCCTCATACAGTCCTGACATATAACAGTGGGGCGAATAAATTGAAGATACGTCTCATGTAGTATTCTTTACGACCTGACCTACTTCGTGTCCAACCTTAGTTCTAACGGCCCTCTTAATAGTTATTGGGGTCCATGCGTCTACTGTGGAGGGAATACCGTCTTTCACTTCCTCTTGATTTCTCGGAGAATTACTTTTACTTTCTCCTCTCACTTTTTCAACCGAATCTTGACTTGTAAGTCTTTTGATTCTAGTACCGTAGACCAGGGTAGTGAAGTACCGTTTATCTAGCCTTTTGTTATCTTTGTCACTCTCTGAAATAAAAAACTCCCCTCACCCAAAGTTTTAGTGACGTCGGTACATTAATTTTCTACGAATGAGGAACCTTCTTTTCAATACTGGTTGGATCTGTCGTATAATTTTTCGTCTCTGTAATTAAACGGTTGGTTCTAGTCAGATCAGTTACGATACCAAAAAGGTCATCAGCACATACCTACATTCTCAACCTGATATTTTTTCGACTCACGGCTTCTTAACTACGAAAACTTGACACCACAACCTCTTCTCAGAAGCACAAGTTCTTCTCAGGGAACTTGTCGTTCCTCTAGGTTGGTCAGTTAGGATTTCCTTTAGTCAGGACTTATTAAGTAACCTCCCTGACTACAACTTTGACTTTGAGATTATGAAACCGGTGGACTACACTTCTTGACTCAGTAAACCTTTCGGGGACTACGACCCTTTCTAATTTCCTCCCTCCTCTTCCCTTACTGTCTCCTACTCTAACAACCTACCGTAGTGGCTGACTTACCTGAACAAACCCATTTGAGGTCCTCAACCATTACCTGTCCGTACGGACCGCACGACGTCACGTACACCAGTGTTTCTCAACCTGTGCTGACTCGATGATTTGACTTGATTACATCAAACTTATGGAAAATATACTACTTGAGACAATGATGATCCGAATTGATTTCTCTGGAGTAATAGTAATATATATCCCACTTATAAGGTGCATTTTATTTTAAACTTAACAAAAGATTTCAAAGTCTACATGAAAACGTGTCTCTTGTCGTAGAAGAAGAAAAATTTGTAAATGTTATGGTATGACAACTCAACCATATTAAATTTTTAATTGAAGGAACAAATAAAATACAAAACCTATTAACTCTGACTATATAGTACACCCTGACAGTCAAAACAAAAAAAAAAAAAAAATGTTTTAAATGCACATTATATCATGATGTATAAATTAATATTTTACTATAAGTTCGACAGGAATCGTCAGAAGTACACAAGTCTTCCACACGTCATAGGATAATCTAGATCTTCATCAACAGAAGTACACATAATAATAGGAATTTCTTAGATTTACACATCAAAACAAAATAAAACGTCTATATAGGACCTTAGACGGACGTCACGTCCTCTGGATCCAAGTTAGGGACCCAGTCTTTTTAGGGGACCTCTTCCCTTACCAATGGGTGAGGTCATAAAAACGGACCTCTTAGGGTACCTGTCTCCTCGAACTACCCGATACCAGGCACCCCAGTGTTTCTCAGTCTATACTGACTCGCTAATTGCGAAAGCGAAAGTGAAAAATTTTTTTTTTAACATTACAAAAGGTTTAATTTAAACTTCATATCTAGTGAAAAGACCGAATTTTGGTACGTATAAATAATACCACGGCGAGACCTCCAGACCCCGAAAGAACCATCGAGTCGACCATTTCTTAGGTGGACATTACGTCCTCTGGGGTCAAGTTAAGGACCCAGCCCTTCTCAACGACCTCTTCCCTATCCGATGGGTGAGGTCATAAGAACCCGTAGAGACCTCCGAGTCGACCATTTCTTAGACGGACGTCACACTCCCTGGATCCAGGGAGAAAACAGAAAACAGAACATACATAATATGTAAAAATATTGTCGTTAATAGGAAGGACACCTTGTTTCAGTATTACCAATTTTTAAGTTGAGTTTTACTAGTTGAAACTTTCACAAATAGGTAATGATAACACCTCCACAGTATAAGTCGTTCGTTGAGACGACCCCTACTCTTTCAATCGGTCACTAAAATTATTATCCACATCTTCGACCTCTCTTTAAGTAATGTGGTAGTCATTAGGGTCACAGATGGACAAACATTCTCTACAAGTCTCCTCTTAAAGTCCAAATGGACACCACACGTCTACTTCGGATTGAGGAAATATTCTCAAACTAGACGTCATGGTACGTCGTTTTACAACTGTTATTTATTTACCAAAATAAAAAAAAATTGTCTGACGTTCAGTCGAAGTTATATTTAATAAATAATTATAAATAAATAAATAAATTGGTGTGATCGGTAATCAACACCGTACACTAGATGAAGGGTCCCTACCTTGGTCCCGAGGGACGTAACCCTCGAGTCCCAGAATCGATGATCTGGTGGCCCTTTCAGGTTCTTTACTAAAATTACAACACAAAATAGAGTTGTTGAGTTTTATATTTCTTTTTCCTTAGTAAAGATGAATCACCTTCCCTATATTTGAATCTCAGTCTTCTATACACTCTTATATTCACACTAAGACTTAAATAGACGTCAAGTTAAAGGAGTAGATGTTTTACTCCTATTGCTATTACGGACGAAATACGTAGAGTCTCAACATTCCTAGTTTAACATACTATTCCATTAAATAAACTGAACAAATCACGACATATTTATATATATATATAAATAAATATATAACAAAAAATTGTAAAAATAAACAAATAAATGTCAAAAATGACATAACCTAGAAGTAACGACGTATACCCGAAACAGATCAATGTCGTGTGTCCCCAATGAGAAAAGGTCAATTACATAAACCGACTCAACCAAGAATCAACATCGTCCGTACTAGAAAACAACCCCACATCCCTGAGAGATCAACACCGGGTATCTGAGTCAACGAGACTCCGTACACCCTAGAATCAAGGGACTGGACCCTAACTTGGATACACGGGGTCTAACGTCCTGTCGAAAAATTGGTGACTTGGTGGGCCCTTCAGGAATGTATAACATAAAATTTACATGAGAAGAAAAAATCACACCATCGAAAAGGTACCTTGATTAAATTAAATCGTAGAACGATTTATGTCCATCACCGATTAACTAGCCTCTTCCGTTACCGTGAGATGAGGTCATCTCATCTCATGAGATCATGAGAACGGACCTTTTAGGGTACCTGCCTCCTCGGACCATCCGACGTCAGGTACCCCAGCGATTCTCAGCCTGTGCTGACTCGCTGAAGTGAAAGTGAAAAGTGAAAGTACGTAACCCCTTCCTTTACCGTTGGGTGAGGTCACAAGAACGAACCTCTTAGGGTCCCTGTCTCCTCGGACCACCCGACGGCAGAGACCCCAGCGTGTCCCAGCCTGTGCTGACTTCGCTGAATCGTCGTCGTTTAACTATAGAGTCACCACTAGGTTATAAAGCTTCAACTAAAGAACTCTAAACTCCAAAAATCGTAGAGAAATTCCAAAACTATTGAAAATCAGAATAATTTCGTAATCCTCACGGTCCTTTGACACATGAAATCAAAAGACCCAGATTATCTTGTCCATATATTCGTCATTAATTTTAGAACACCAGGTACGACGTAAAACGTTTCAGACCAACCCAAAGTTTCGATAACGACGACGACGACGATTCAACGAAGTCAGTACATGTTGAGACACGCCGGCGTATCTGTCGTCGGGTAGTCCGAACAGACAAGGACCCTAAGAGGTCCATTCTTATGACCTCACCCGACGGTAAAGGAAGAGGTTGCGTACGTACGTACGATTCAGTGAAATCAACACAGACTGAGACACGCTGGGATACCTGTCGTCGGGGGTCCGAGGAGAGAGGTGTCTTAAGAGGTCCGTTCTTATGACCTCACCCAACGGTAAAGGAAGAAGTTTCGACAATGGTCCAAACTTTACCGTACCGAATCTAACACACCTACAGATGAATTCAGAGGTCACTTAGAGAGTTATACACCTTGACTAGTTAGACCTTAAGAGGTCCACAAACTTTTTTAGTCACATTATTTAACGAGGGACTCAACCTTTTAAAGCTAAGTCAGACAATAAGTCTTATATATACTCGAACCAGTTTAGTAATGTGAAAATGAGTCTCATAGAGGGATTGGACATACTCAAGATGGACGAATTTTTAACAGATACGAGGGTTTGACACCACTCCACAGTTAGTCTTACCATGTACCATAAAAGGTCTTGGAAGATCACTCGATTCAGATTCGAGTCTTTAACTACTTCTGAGACTTCCCTACTCATTTATGGATTATGTGTAAATGTGCCTCAGGACTTCTTCGGAAAACAGATAAACATTAGTAACGAAATTTAATCTTTAGACTCAGTAATTACTCTGAAAAGAAGAGGAGAGTAAATCACTCCATGTTTATGAACACTAAGACGGAGGATGCACTGAAAGTTTAGATTAGGAGAGAAGTCGAGACACGGTGACGAAACCAAGACCGAGAGTAGTAGAAACTGGATTCGGTAAAGCTGGTTCGGTGTCAACGGATTTAACAGACGAACGAAGATGTGACAGAAAATTACCTGTCGACCGCAGGAATGAATAGAAACGTTTTGTGTTTATACTACAGAAAGAGGACAAACTTTTGGGAAATAGTATAGGTAGTATTTATTTCAGGTCTTAGAATCCCAACGTGTTTTCCAGAAAATAGTCGAACAGGGTCACGTTGAATGGTAAAAATAGGAAGTAGAAAAAAAGGGACCTTGTAGACTGAAAGACTGGTAAGAATAAGAAAAAAGAGGTCGGAAAGGGGTTTACTTGAGACGGGAACGTAAACAGGTATAGAAACATGTTCAAAAGAAAGACGATCAAACACGGTAAGAGTAAAAATGAAGGACCTTTTTGGGATGTTTGAGAAGTTATGGATCGAGTTTACAACGGAAAAGTCCGTGTGAAGGATCTGAAGACGTCTACCACTGTGAGACAGAAGACGTCACAATATCGTAAAGTACCTATAAATCGTCAGCACCGTAACTAGTGCAAAATAACCTTGATAAATAAGACAGAAGAGATTTATCGACTTGTGGATAAGAGATTTATCGACCCGTGGATTGGATCTCCCGAATAAATGGGAAAAGGGGGAGGTAAAAACACAGACGGAAGGGGACAGATCCTAGATCGTATCGACTACGAGACAAATAAGGACAACTTGTTTCTCTTTAAACAGTCGACCTGGTATAAACGATTACACTAAAGTATATTCTATCACAACTCCAATGTAACTGTAAGTTTTTGGAAGTTTCCTATTAGTATACGTTCAGTCTATATCCATATACTATTCTAAAATCTTTATACAGTCGTCAGACCGTTCTCATACATAAATACTATTATAGATTATTATAAAAACAGGAAACCTTCCAAACTGGAGTGTGGGTAAAGGACGATTTATCGTATCACATCATAAATCTAAAATATCATTGATACACGAAACCCACTCACTTTAATTGAAGAGTCTCTCGGAGTAGAAAATTACCTCTATGTATCTAGGAGGTACCTTTCGTGTATTGTATTACGGACCGTGAATTGTTATTATAACTCAAATAACACACACACACACACACACACACATTATAGACACTATTATATACGATTATTATACGTAAAGATGTCAAGTAATAGGATCATTCCTTCCCTGACAAGAGTATTTAAAAGTAAACACTTTCTTGTATTGTAAGAAAATGTATTCGAAGGAGGAGAAGACAGAAGGAAAATGGTATTTTACCACCCTTAAACAGGTTTAAAAAAGAAATTTCACTAAAAACTTTTGTCCCTAATAACTGTATTAGACAACTACTATTTTATTTCGATTGGAGACAGGAACAACGAATACTATCCGTCGTCAGACGCTTCCAAGATCTCTAGAGCACATATTTCGTTTTTTATGGTAACAGACGAAGAATATTGGGGATTAGGTTACGATATAAGAAACCTAACCAAACATTTTAAATATTGATTCATTATATCGTTTACTTTAGTATTAACTTCAGTCTTCTTTCTAATCCTCTTTTATAAATGTCACAATACTGTTCTATAATATAGGGACCAGACGTTTCTCGAGAATCTGTAACACTTCTTTTCCTGTTTTCTGGTTTTCCTTTTTACCAGTTGACACACTTGTCTTCTACTTTGTGTCGGACGGTCACTCGTGCACTTTCTACAACACAAATAGAGGACTTCCTCTAATTTACTGATTAAAGATAAACTATCGTAAATTAGATAATCTAACCGTTTTTTTTTTTTTTAGGAGAAAGTTCACAACTCCTATACCAGAGAAGGTTTACAACGGCTAAACTCACAGTTGATCTGTTGAAAAAACCCCTCGTCGTATCCGTGTTATAATTTTATCTTGTTTTTGTATGAAAGGAAAAACGAATGAATGAATGAGAAACAAGGTCGTTGGGTCAAAACCCTTAGAGACGATATCTTCAATTTTGGACTCATATATTCCTGTAAAAATGTCCCCATACATAACATTGTTACAAACATTTCGTCTTTGTGATCTTTAAATGACATCGTCCTGACCAACTTACATAATACCTAAAAACAATACACCTCACTTTGATACTAGTAAATTATTACTCAATCTCGACGTGTATCATTTGACCTTCCTACATGTAAAAAGAAATACTCATATCAGGTCAGGTTAAAACATTTGTCTTCCTTTTTCTTCTCAGCACGACAAACAGCCTCGTATCCAACAACTACCTAAACCAATGGAGTCCCTACCTGAATACTTCCCTCCCCCCTTAGTAAACTAAAAGAAAAACGAACTATTTTACGCGTACATAAAACATTCTTTTTTAAGTTATGTATTTTGTTTTAATTCCTCCCTTCTAAAATTCAATTTCCTTTTCGTCTTTCAGAATAAGGGAACCTGTCGAATGTATGTAAAAATATGTTGGTAAATAACATGAATGTTTACAAAGAATAAGTGTATCAGTGGCTTAAGGTGAGAGATTTTAAAGGGCCACAGACATGAACACCTTTAAAAGAGTCCAGATTAAATCTAAACCAAAAACAAGGACACGTGTCCGGATGACATATTCTGTAATATGAATTGTGACTCGACCTCGATATATCTTAAAAACGAACCTAAAACTATCGTATATGTACAAAAATCTCCCACCTCAATTCTTACGAATAAAAGAAGAGGCAAAATACGGGGTTTGACTCCATTGAAATCGGAGTAGGAAAAATAAAGATCCATTTGTTACAGGAACGGAGTAACTGAGGAGGGTAAAAATTAATAACGAGAACTAATTCAAATTTTAAAAATTTTGTTGAAAAAATAACATTTTCGTTTATAAAAAGTAAGGACTTTTTTAGTATTTGTATCAATTCATTTATCGTTGTTTGGGGTTGAGGGAAACAAGGTTTTGTTTTTTAGAGTGAGTAAACTACAACCAGAACGTTAACGAAACATCGAAAAAAGTCTGATAAGTGACGTTTATAATAGACATTTTATCATTATTTCTAGATCCCAAAATTCACAGTCTAACACAACATTCCTTATTACTACGATGAACTTTTACCAAATAAATAAATAAATAAAGACCTACTAGTTAACGAGTGTCCACACCTTACTGTCGTGCCTCTCCACATACTTTCACTTTCTTTACATAGTATAAATGCTCAGGATCCTCTCACCCCGTACCACCCTGTACGGCTCCCTACTTACCTTCCTCAAAATTCTCCAGTCCTACCTAATACGTTCGGTCTCCGTACGTCCCTAAAGTGCCCACACAAACTTTCAGTGACCCAGTGTCAATTCCAACTGTTCTCCTCTTGAACAACACCGTCTCTGGTCGGAATAGTGTGACCACACGGACCGTGGACCCACCCAATAAGTACGGGATAAACACTTCTAACATTCCACAGTCCTCTTATACTTCATACTCTTTAGACGTCTTATGTTCGATAGACTTAAAGAGAGGGATCCCAAGTAATTAACATAGAATCGAAAGAATAGACCTTTCGTCCGTATTAATCATCATGACATCTCAACAAGATTCGTAATTTAGTATTTCGACGTACGAACCAAGTATCAAGAAAAATAACGATACAAACAAAGTACATATAAATGATTACGACTTCGAGGTTATGAGACGGTGGTCTGAGTAACCTTTTCTGGGACTACAACCCTTCCTAACTTCCGTCCTCTTCCCCCGCTGTCTCCTACTCTACCAACTTACCATAGTAACTGAGTCACCGGTATTCAAATCCGCTTAAGACCCTCTATCACTTCCTGTCCCTTCTGGCCGCACGACGTCAGGCACCACAGTCTCAACCTGTGCTGAATCGCTGACTTCTTGTTATTGACATAAATAATGACACAAATAACGTCTTTATTATGTACAAGTAATTTCTCCGTAGTCAGTGATACAAAGACTTGAAAAAAAAATATTGTACCGTGTCCCCAGTTTCCTGGTCCGACGAAGGTTTACGTCCACCGTGACACGTCGACACCGGGAAGATCCGAGAAAAAGTAACGGAATTTCTGACTCCCCAGTATTGACAAGTAGAGGTCCTGGATACCTCGGAATATTACAACGGTTTCACTTTGTACGTGTTTCCTACATCCGTAAAAATACAGGGAAAAGAAAAGACTCATCTCGGTGTAGAAGGAAGTCTACTAGGTAACAAGGTCAAATACCCGAAAGGGTCACCGAGTCCCCATTACCTGGACGGACGTTGTGGTCTCGACGTCCTTTGCGTCCAAACTGGATACCCAACCGTTCCGTTGGGTGAGGTCATAAGAACGAACCTCTTATGGTATCTGTCTCCTCGGACCACCCGATGTCAGGTATCCCAACGTTTGTCAACCTGTACTGGTTTCACTGAATCGTGTGTAGTCCAATATAGAGTTCTTTCATAAGTTCTCCCGGATGAAGGACTGGAAGGGTGTACTGTCATAATGATGAAAGAAGAAATGGAAACGTTCACACTAACCACCTTTGATCGGGATGTAACAAAATGAAACACTAGTGAGTAAAAACCAGTTATATTGTCATTTTACACCTTACGGTCGAAAATTCTTTCTACGAATTCCCTATTTCCGACCCTTGTGATCATGGACTGTCGGACCATTTAGTGACCGACCTATTCTTTGGTACCAACCAGAGACGAGAAATATCAACAGGATCCTCGAATCGAACCTCTTCTTTTACCGTGGGGTGAGGTCATGAGAACGGACCTTTCAGGGTACCTACCTCCTCGGACCATCCGATGTCAGGTACCCCAGGGCTTCTCAGCCTGTGCTGACTCGCTGAAGTGAAAGAGAAAAGTGAAAGTACGTAACCTCTTCCTTTACCGTTGGGTGAGGTCACAAGAACGGACCTCTGAGGGTCCCTACCCCCTCGGACCACCCGACGGTAGATACCCCAACGTGTCTCAACCTGTGTTGACAAAACTGAATCGTTGTCGTAGTCCTCGAATCGATGAGTGTAATGTAACAATACGGAATATGAGACCAGTTCCAACATATTAGAGAATTGATTTAATACTAAGTTGTACCTTTAGAAATAAGACTTAAATTTTTTTTTTATAAATGAAGAAATAAACCAACGTGGTCCAGAATCAACACAGTGTACTTGGAAAAGTCAACACTGTGTGTCGTAGAGATCACTGTCGTCCGGTTGAGAGTCAACACCGTACACCCTAGATCAAGGGGGGTAGTCCGAAATTTGGACCCGGGGGACGTAACCCTCACGTCTCAGAATCGGTGACCTGATGGTCCCTTCAGGCGTAATACTTTAAAAAAGGGAAATCATAACTGTCTACACTTTAAGACTCTGTCATTTCTTGTTAGGTACTGAACTTACCTTCCAACTCTGAATTGAAAGGATTCATCTATGGGTGTTTTAACAGGAATGATTCAGACTTTAAAAAAATTCATAAATTAGTGTATTAAATGAAATCGTCATGTTTCAAACAAGGAAGTTTACGAACGAGATAAATACTCTTCGATATGAATTTAACGTCGAAAGTGAAAAAAGTGTGACAAAAGTAAAGGGAAATTCTCTACCGCTCTTTTAAGTATTTCTTCAATTTTAAGTTATAAATCTTACAGTAAAAGATTGAAATCCAAAACCACAATTTGAATTACCTTGTAACATAATTAATAACAACTATTTTTAATAAAAGTACCGTATAAGTACAAATCATTATCCACATGGTCTCTGAACTTATGCACTGATACATAATATCCATTCACAGTACACACTAATAAACTTCTTCCCATACTGTAAAGATTGAGTGGTGGGTTTTATTTAATGGATTACAACCTCGATCTAAATAACATTAAACATGTATGTGACAAGAACATAAAGAACATGATCCCTGTCAGAAAACAATTCCTTATTTCGGTTCGATTATACCAGTCGTACCAGGAGTCTAAAGTAAGAACACTAGAAGTTTAGTCTTGGAATTACAGAAAACCGGTTTTCGGTGACTTTTCGAAACCAAACTTTTCTCTCTTTGTTTCTTTCTCTGTCGTACTTTTGACAATAGCATTATAGGTACTATCTCGTCTCAACGTTTTCATGTTTTAATCGTAAATTCTCATTTAAAACATCCGACAGTTAAATCGGAAAATTAACGTTATAGATGTTATTTTAACTTCAGGAGTCTTAAATAGGAAAACAGACAAGGGGTTTATATGGATGAGGAACATAGACACGAAAACAAGCTTAGTAAGAAACACACAGGATGGTGGGAATAGACGGACCCCCTCCAGAGAACA
Source organism: Capra ibex (assembly GCA_006410555.1). Lineage (NCBI taxonomy): Eukaryota > Metazoa > Chordata > Mammalia > Artiodactyla > Bovidae > Capra > Capra ibex. The sequence continues at coordinate 3,599,319 of SJYO01007308.1, forward strand.
TGAGCTACGGGTAGAAAACTTATAGTAGAGATTTAATTCTCTGAAACAAAAGTTTTCTTCAAAATCCAAATGTCTTTCTAACTCATCCTTCATATCTCTGGAGGGTACATGGTGACAGAGGGGGTTGGGGTGTGTTTCAAACGACAATAACTGTAGAAGTGAAACGTACGGTGTAAACAATTTTGACTACTTATGTATAACCATGTAATAATGATTATTTTAGGTATCAAAAGTGATCACAAGTGAAAAATATAACATATCAAGATACCCAAAACTGTTAACATATTACAGATGAAACGATTACCTGTTAAAATTATCATATCCCAGGGATTCCACTAACAGAACACACGACAAAAGGACTGGAGAATCCAACGAACTTACATCGAAAAGGACAGAAGGCACGAAAGGTTCCTTTCTTCTATTAATAGATCTATAAATTTAATAACTGGAGTCAACTGTTCCTACTAAAAATTTTTATCGAGTAACTTTAAACAATGTAAAGGGAGGAGGAGGAAAAAAAAAAAAAAAAACCCTACCATTCTGTAAATGACTCTCAGGAGATACACGGTTGACACCAAAATGCTTGTAATCAACATAATTGAGTAGACTAAAAAATGTTGTAACGACACGACGACGACGACGACGATTCAGCGCAGTCAGCACAGGGTGAGATACACTGGGGTGTCTGTCGTCGGGTGGTCCGAGGGGGCAGGGACCCTAAGAAGATCGTTCTTGTCACCTCACCCAACGGTAAAGGAAGAGGTTACGTACTTTCACTTTTGACTTTCACTTCAGCGAGTCAGCACAGGCTGAGAATCACTGGGGTACCTGACGTCGGGTAGTCCGAGGAGACAGGTACACTAAAAGGTCCGTTCTCATGACCTCACCCCACGGTAACGGAAGAGGTTGTAACGATACTCTATCCACATTAATGACTATGGTAAAATACTTACTCCCTCAACTATTAATCTCTCTAACCTCGTTACCGAATAATTCTCTATAATTCTCTGTCGACTTAAAGTCAAGGTCTGTCAGACCGAGACTAGAGTCTCGGGTACTCAAAAACGATATAGGGACATGATGGAATAAATGTATTCATAAGAAATTTTGTTGAGTGTTTATATTTAATTAAAAGAAAAAGTCTTTCCTTTGTAGTGATAACATTAACTCCTAGGAATACCGAAAAGACTTTATCTTTTACTTGTATTTCTTGTACTACTTTTATTTTGTCACAATGTTTTAAGAGAGATCCGAAACCAGGTTCTTGACGAAAGACATAAAAAAAATTCCGTTCTAATCGAGAAACAACCTCCCGAAGGGAAGTTGAAATCGCCATTCCTTAGACGGACGACTACCTCCTCTACGTTCAAGGTAGGGACCCAGTCCTTCTGGTGGACGTCTTCCTTTACCGTCGGGTGAGGTCACAAGAACGGACCCTTTAGGGTACCTACCGTCTCGGACCGTCCGACGTCAGGCACCTCAGTGTTTCCTCAACCTGTGTTGAATTGTTGACTCGTATTCGTGAACAACTTCATAATTTCAGAGGCTTGATTTGGTTCAAAGAGGAAGTACTTTATTCCTAAGTCTCTGATAACATTTCCCTCAGTAAAGTAGGGATTCACTAAGACATATATATTCGAGGAAGGGAAGACAAAGTGACTGAAACCCCTTTGGTGTGTGGACAATTTCAGTATGTATTTTACGTCAGTACATAACGAGTAATGTGAATTCTTCGGAACTCATGTTACCTCACCGCGTATACGTGTGTTTCCATTAAATCATTTGTCAACAATGTTAATGACAATTTTAAGTCTCTAGAATAATACGGATCCCTGACTTAACATTTTTATTAAAACAATCTTAAATCAAAGTGTAATTGGATGGGGTTTCCAGAAGTAAAAAAAGGAGGGGTAAACCTACAGTGAAAGAAGAAGGTATATATGTCGTATGTGGATAAAGATGAAGGGGTCAGGGAGGGGGATGGGTCCTTTTTTTGTTGAAAACACAAGAATTTAATAAACCGTGACGACAAGGAGTGACTAAGTCGTCACGGGTCTTAATTACTCTGTTTCCTTCGTATATTCCGATCTACATAAATAATATATTCCACATAATATATAATATATTGTATAATATATAATATATTAATATATTCCACACCTGAATACCCTCGACTAGTAAATACAACGTCTATTCTGAGTCACCACGACTACAAATGTAAAGAATAACAAAACTACTAATTTGATTGTATAAGTAACACCCTTACACCTTTCCTGTCTATATCCGTTTCATTTTCACTAAGACAGTGAGTCTTCACTGGTACAGATTTGCCTGGTGTCCGAAAGGACCTCCCCATTACACCAGAAAAGGGGAGAAAAAGTACCAAGGAAGTGAGTCGAAGTAGGGACGTCCGAGAGAAGCTAGTCCCATTATAGAATCATTGATCCACTAACACTCGTTTAATGAGACGACCCTCCTTATAGTTATTGGAGTCTATACGTCTTCTGTGGTGACAATACCGTCTTTCACTTCTTCTTGATTTCTCGGAGAACTACTTTCACCTTCTCCTCTCACTTTTTCAACCGAATTTCGAGTTGTAAGTCTTTTGACTCTAGCACCGTAGGCCAGGGTAGTGAAGTACCCTTTATCTACCCCTTTGTCACCATTGTCACTCTCCGAAATAAAAGAACCTGAGGTTTTAGTGACGTCTATCACTGACGTCGGTACTTTAATTTTCTGCGAATGAGGAACCTTCTTTTCAATACTGGTTGGATCTGTCGTATAATTTTTCGACTCTGTAATGAAACAGTTGTTTCCAGGTAGATCAGTTCCGATACCAAAAAGGTCATCAGTACATACCTACACTCTCAACCTGATATTTCTTTCGACTCGTGGCTTCTTAACTACGAAAACTTGACACCACAACCTCTTCTGAGAACTCTCAGGGAACCTGACGTCCCTCTAGGTTGGTCAGGTAGGATTTCCTCTAGTCAGGACCCACAAGTAACCTTCCTGACTACGACTTCGACTTTGAGGTTATCAAACCGGTGAACTACACTTCTCGACTGAGTAAACTTTTCTGGGACTACGACCCTTTCTAACTTCCGTCCTCCTTTTCCGCTACTTTCTTCTACTCTACCGACCTACCGTAGTGGCTGAGCTACCTGTACCCAAACCCACTTGAGGCCCTCAACCACTACCTGTCCCTCCGGACCACACGACGCCAAGTACCCTAACGTTTCTCAGCCTGTACTGACTTGTTGACTTAACTCGACTCGATATGACATCGAAGGAGTAGACATTTTCCTGTAATATCAAACAGAGTGAAATAATAACACTCCTAATTAACTCGTCTACGTATCTTTCGTAATTCTTATCACAAACGATTTGTTGTTTCAGGATGACATATCGTGTTCCTTGATATAAGTTATAAGATACTATTTAGTATTACCTTCTCTTATATATTTTTTATATAAATTTGGTATTACCTTTTCCGATATTTATAGATATGTTCGGTTCCCAGAAGGATCCACCGAGTCATCCATTTCTTAGGTGGACGTTACGTCCTCTGTACCGTCTGTGTCCAAACTAGGGACCCAACCCCTCTAGGGGACTTCCTCCCTTACCGATGGAGAGGTCATAAGAACGGACCTCTTAGGGTGCCTGTCTCCTCGGACCGCCCGATGTCGGGTGTCACAACGTCTCTTAGTTCCTGTTGACTCGTGTGTGTGTCTACATTGATTTAGTGAAACGATATGTCGTCTTTAATTGTGTTGTAAAATAAGGTGAAATAAAGTTATTTTTATTATACCAATTCCCATAGACTCTGGGTCGTTTAAGATTTAGTTAAGACCGAATCAGTTATCTTAACACGAGGGCGGTTCTTTCTGTCGAGAGGACGGACCACCACTCTCGAGTACGGTAGCAAAAATTAACCTTTCAGGTCGAGAATGTGGTACAGATCGAAAGTTTTAAGACGAGTAAGAAGTTTCGGACAGAGTTTACGTCAAAGAAGACACTCCAAGACAAAACCGACTGGGGAGGATATCCAAAATAAAAAGGGTGGAATTTACATTGAGACCGTAAAACTTTTATCCTTTACGCAACTTAATGTCGGGGGAAAAAACAAAACTGTATTTCTCCCTCAAAAATACATCCATCCGACCTAACAGTCCACATCGTCGTCGTTTCGTCCAAGATTTCATCCACCTTCAATCTTATATCCAATGACACAAAGATCTGTGACGGTTTCAATCGTGATTTATACCATTTTGAAGACCCCATCTCAAGTACTGACCCTTTCTTTCAAGGTTATCGTTCTACATGTTTAAGGATCCCAGAATTTTTGAGTAACATACGTCTCTTTAATAAGACTATAGACGAACGTATAAAAATTTAACCGTAAAAGTCAAGGTATTAGGACAGATTCAAATAGTCTAAACACAAAACAATTCAAAGTCCTTTTGAAAGATTCAACCGGGTTCAGTCCCACAGACGCCAAGACGGTGTAGGATGATTAGTAATATTGTGAAAATGAGGTATTGAATTAAAATAAAAAATTAATTTTTGTACAAAAACCAAAAAAAAACGGTGTGGTACATCGTACACTCTAGAATCGAGGAACTGGTCCCTAGTTTGAGTACAGAAAACATCACCTTTATGCCTCAGAATTGGTGATGTGGTGGTCCTTTCAGGGTTGAGGTACTAAAATCTGAAGTCAGACAAATCGTTCAAATCTGAACCCGAAAAATTAAAAAGAATGGACGGGGTATGACACATATATAATTAAATCCATTCGTTACAGAATTCAGTTGACTTTACACTTCTGGACCCAAAGTTCCACTTACCAATTGTGTGGGAGAGAATTTACATCTCAAAGTATAACTGAAAACTCCCAAGTCTAAAGTTTCTACTTTATTATATTACAGTGAACGATTATTAAAATAAATCTTGGAGTCATTAGACTGTAAACTAAAATGTACTAGGTTTAATCAATATCATCATTACGACTGATCTTGTAATTCCACAAAAATAAAACCGTTTACACCGTAACGTAATTTGGAATTAACACTTGGGGACCTTGTAAAACACCTCTTTATGTATAGACTTGTGTACATATATAATATATATACACTATGTATATACTCACATATATATACTTGTGTATGTAAGTGCGAGTCCTTATAAACAACACCCTGAAGGGACCGTCAGGTCGTCAATTCTGAGACTTGAGGTTTACGTTCACCGTGTCCAACCCAGGGACCAACCCCTCAATTCTAGGGCGTACGGACCACTCCACCGTTTTTTTTTTTTCTAAATAACAATATTTATAACGGAAACAAACACAGAGGAATCATAGTGTTGTCAAAAATAAAAGAAACTAAAGTTTGTATCTCAACTTCATACATGTTTTATAAAGTCACTCATAGTTCATGTTTACTCAAATGTCTGGACTCAAATAAATGAGAATTCATAAATAACATACAAGAAGTTCCCAAACTGAACTAAAACAATTACATCAGGTTATTTGGACTTGTCAACAGGGGGTCTTTATTATTAACCACACGTTAGAACTCTTGTATGTTCGGGATCCTTTTTACGTCAATAATAGGTACTTGTGGATTTCAAAATAATTCGGTCAACATAGGTACACACGAATCAACGAGTCAGCACAGGCTGAGAAACGCTGGGACACCAGACATCGGGTGGTCCGAGGAGACGGGTAGATTAAGAGGTCTGTTCTTGTGACCTCACCCATCGGTAAGGGAAGAGGTCCGCTAGAAGGACTGGATACTTAGCTTGGGCCCAGAGGACGTAACGTCCACCTAAGAAATACCGACTCGGTGGTCCTACATAAAAATCTCACATCAGATTTTATGTTACACTCTCTCTCCCTTCGTCCTAAGTGTGAGGACGTCTCAGTCTTGAATTCTTGGACATCATCTTTTGTTTTCACTCTTCCACGAAAGTACCACGGGGTCCGGTCGTGGACACTGGCGAGTAGGGACACTAACTACGCGAACGTGACCTCGACGAACGACGTCCCATGTGTCTATGAGACACATAAGGATAAAACACCCTTTTTACGTGTCGATGAGCGACGGGGTGGAGGGTTTAATTTTACTTACACTTTAGACTCACCTCGTTAGTGACAGATTACATAGACCTAAGGAAGAAAGTAAGTATGAGTAAAGTAACTTTCCAGAAACATAAAGGAAAAATATCTCAAAGAAACAACCTTTTCCAGTCCCCCTGTCGGAATAATTTTAAGAAATATAGAGAGAGTCAAGTGGTATTAGATAATGAAAAAGACTTCAATAGAAAAGAAACCTCAAAATCCGATTTCCAGCAACTGACATTAACGACACACAAAATCTATGAACACAAGACACATTAATGTGTAGAGAAAGTCTTAAATCCGCATATAACTAAATACGAGTAATACGTCCGATTCATTAGTTAGTCGTAACTAATTGTACGTAAGATCTCGACTCCAAAAAAATTTTTTAAAGTTGATTATAATTTAACTCCATCATATTTTTTTCTTTGATTATGACAACACTTTATTTTACTATTTTTATGACATAAACTGTAACTGTAATTGCTATGACACAATTCGAAGAACCTCCGAATTATCGTATAAAAACTGAAAACAAAGATGAAGGTACAATAATCCGAATATAAATAAACCGATAAGTGAGAATTGAAACCTTTTCGTCCTTCCGTATCCCCAACTCTCGGGTCTTAGACCCCAACTTCAGTCTTAGACGGTACACAAACAAGAGACTGAAACTCGTCCATGTCAACTTGGAACTTGTTGTACCTAAACGTACCCAGGTGAATATACATGTAAAAAAAGTCACCATTTCGATGCCATGATGTAGGGACCAACTGACTTGGGTCTTTACATCTCAGAACCTGTCTCTCACTCACTCACTCACTTCAGCGAGTCAACACAGGCTGAGAAACACTGGGGCACCTGACATCGGGTGTTCCGAGGAGGGAGGTACCTTAAAAGATCCGTTCTCATGACCTCACCCAACGGTAAAGGAAGAGGTCCCCTAGAAGGGTTGGGTCCCTAGCTTGGGCCCGGAGGACGTAGTGCCGGTCCGCGAATGGTAGACCCGACAGATTAAACCGAACCTGTCTCTTCCCGACGTATATACCTCTCGGCTCAGATTTCGTACGTACCTGAAAGTGGACAGCGCGACTGTGGGGATTGGCGTTTTAATGAGTTCTTAGTCGACATGAATTGAGACCATTAGGAGTTATTTTACCTCTATTATCATAAGGTCTAAAGTGATAATAACAATAACAATATTTGAAAATCTCATAGAAGTAAGGGAAGCCTAGGTGACCAGATGTCTAATTTAAGGTTTTGGTTTCAACAGAACCTTAAAACGAACTTAGAGAGTCCTCGAGTATACTCTTTACAGTTTCAAATTATCATTTTCTTATTAGTCTATTATATACAGACCCGGGTTTACGAACATTTATAGACCCTTTAGTAACCGTAAAGTCCCGAAAAATTATAAATCGGGACCTCATGAAGTATGTACGGCAGTGAAACATCTTGAATTTTTACAAAGGTCACTTGGAGGAGTGGAGGCAGGAATGGAGGGGTAAAGTTAAACTGGAACAAAATGAGACCCTCCTTCGACATCAATCGTATGAGAAATCCTAGACAAGACAATAAAAAGACACTGATCTCTCAAGTCTCAGTCTGTGCTGACTTCGCTGAATCGTCGTCATCGTCGTCGTCTCTCAAGTCTACTAGAACTTTGGTGTAAGAGGAGAAGGGGGTCAGAAAGAAAACACGAACACGATTCAGTGAACAGCACAAACGACTGAGAAACGTCGGGACACCTGACATTGGACGGTCTGAGGAGACAGGTACTTTAAGAGATCCGGTCTTATGACCTCACCTAACGACACGGGAGGAGGTCTCCTAGAAGGGGTAGGACACTGTCTTGGGCATAGAGAATACAGAGGACGTGACCGTCCGTTAAGAAATGACGATCGAGGTGGATCCTTCCCCTAGAAGTTTAAAGTCACAAGAAAGGTCCCCTAGAAGAGTTGGGTCCCTAGCTTGGGTCCAGAGGACGTAACGTCCGTTTAAGAAACGGCAGACTCGGTGGTTCCCTTCGGGTTAGAAAGAAAATTAGACAACTATATACATAGACCACCATCCCCTTATTAACAAAGACAAAAAGAATGATCTGAAACGGACTACGATAAAATTTCCGATTAGAGACGGACAAGGAGACCCAGTTAGAATCCCACAGGTACCTAATAAAGAGTAGATGAAATTACACAAAGAGACGAGGTACTCTACTTAAACCATTTATTCCAATACCGTTACCGACCGTTTGAAAAAGACGATTCCAGGTGTATCATTTGTAAATCCGAAATGACGGACATCCCAGAAACAGTGTTGATAAGTCAAGACGACAACGTAGAAGTTTCGTTGGTTTTATTTTCTATCACAAGTATTTATTATGTCTTTAGTCACTCGTCCGGACACAAGGTTTTTTCAAAATAAAATAAATCCTGTGACTTTAAACTTAAAGTTTATTAAAAGTACACAGTGCTTCATGAGAAACAAAAAAGGATAGTGAATTTTTGTATTATAATAAGAATCGAACGACCCGACATGTTTCCGTCCGTCTAAACCACGTATGTAGCCACAAACGCCTGGGGAACAGACCATAGAGTAGAAACACTATTCACGTCACCATCTTTTCATAGGCATTTATATCATCCATAAAAACGTTACTTATAAAGGAGGTAATCTCATAAAATGAAATAATTATCCATCATTTTCATATCTGATCATCATAAGACAACACATTTTTTTTTTAGTAAACGTTCGAATCACCGAATTTTGTAGTTGAAAAAAGAATGGAGAGTACCAAGACAACTAACTTTCTTTCGACAACCAAGTCGAAAGAACCCTAAAGATTACGTCTACCACCGAACCTATTCCCGAGACGACGTGACCTAAAGGTTCCGTGGACCGAGGACACCGACTACCAACGACAACCACGACTGAAAGTCGACTCTCGAGACAGAAACGTACCGGAAGGGTACTCCAGACCTGAAAAGTGTTCCGTCGTCGACCCGAGGTCTTTCCTCCCTGGATTCTCAGTCACAACATGATTTCGGTGCACCTCCAAAGTTCCGAAGAATACTGAGTAGGGAATTCTTCAGTGTATCATAGTCAAAGTGGTGTAAGATGACTAGTTTTCACTCAGTACCCCGGTTGGGGTTAAGTTTCCAGATGTGTACCCGAACTGGTGGATCTCTATAACAAGTAACCTCTCGAGAGAAACTTCTGGTCAAAGGTATACACCTTGATAAGTAGTAACCTAAGTTTATCACCATTGGAAACCTCTCCCATCTCTCTTCATCTGTCTTCCCTTTATATTAAAACCCTTTGTATCATAAAAACTATAAAATATCATCCACTAGCGTTCTATCGACAACCAAAACAATGAAGATAAATTACCAAAAACTTTATAAAGTATTATTTTGGTATATAAAAAATTTTAAATTAAAAATAACCTCATGTAAACGAAACGTTACAATATAATCGAAGATGACGTATCACTTCACTTAGTCGGGTATGTATATGTATACAGGAGAGGAAAAATCTAAAGAGACGGTAAATCCTGTGGTGTCACGTAGTTCATCTCAGGGGACACGATGGGTCATACAAGAGGAGCCAACAGACAAAATATACATCATAGTCAGCACATGTGCACAGTTGGGGTCAAGGAGAGTGGGGTGGGGAAACTGGAAACCATAACTATGTAAACAAGAGATGTAAACACAGGGATAAAGACGAAACGTTTATTCCAGTAGACTGGATAAAAAGATCAAAGGTGTATATACACAATTATATCCTATAAAAATTATGGTATATAAAAGTTTTTCTCTAAACATCACAAAATCAAAACTTCTTACCTCTTCCGTTACCGTGGGGTGAGGTCATGAGAACGGACCTTTTAGGGTGCCTACCTCCTCGGACCACCCGACGTCAGGAACCCCAGCGACTCCCAGCCTGTGCTGCCTCGCTGAAGTGAGAGTGAAAAGTGAAAGGACGTAACCTCTTCCTTTACCGTTGGCTGAGGACACAAGAACGGACCTCTTAGGGTCCCTGCCCCCTCGGACCACCCGACGGCAGATATCCCAGCGTGTCTCAGCCTGTGCTGACTTCGCTGAATCGTCGTCGTCGTCAAAACTTCTTTCCGAGTTTCGATCTTTCACAAGTAGTTTTTATGTAAACGACAAACCTTCATCTTTGGTTTTCGAAACCAATCAAAAAATAACATCCTTTTTAAATTTGTATATTTTTAATTAGTCTTATCATCTTACTTGAGGGTAAATGGATAGTGGATTGGAATTGTTCATGTCTGTGTCCCAATTAGACCAACGTAGATATGGGGTGGGCAAATAAAACTTCTTTTAAATTCGTAACATTGAAAGCTCGGGAAGTAATTAAAGGAACATAGAGACTCTCTCTTCTTAAAATTGTTAATTTTTTTTATCTTGACAGTAAACATCGTTGTACTGACCCGGATCTCTAATAGTATGATTTTCTTCATTCAGTCTCTTTCTGTTTATAGTACAGTAAACACATACCTTAGATTTTTTTACTATGTTCACTTGAATAAATGTTTTATCTCTATCCGAGTGTTTCTTTTTGTGTAAAGACCAATGGTTTTCTCTCCAACCCTTCAAATTTAACTCATACCCTAATTGTCCACGCTTGATCCTACATTTTGTCTATTGTCGTTCCTTAATGCCATATCGTGTCACCGAGTCACCGAAAGGACCACCGAGTCGACATTTCTTAGGTGGACGTTACGTCCTCTGCACCCAAGATAGAAACCCAACCCTGCTAGGGAACTACATCCTTTACCGTTGGGTGAAGTCATAAGAACCCTTTTAAGGTACCTGTCTCCTCGGACCACCCGACGTTAGGTACCCCCAGTGTTTCTCAGTCCGTATCGACTCGTACGTACGTGTCCTTCGATATAAGTCATAAAATATTATTGGATATTACCTTTTATTAGACTTTTTATATATTGATTTAGTGAAACGACATGTGAACTTTGATTGTGTTATAACATTTAATTGATAGGAATTTTTTTAAGATTGGAGTGAATATCATAACATTTAGAATTTATTGTGAATTTTGAATTTAGTGTGTCTTTCATTAAGGAATTTAATTGGTCTTGTAATTTTAACGGAGATTTATAGATATATATATATATATATATATATATAAAACCCCCCGATGTGAACCAGAAACAACGACGTATGTCCGAAAGAGATCGACGTCACTCGCCCCCGACAAGAGATCAACGTCCTAGGTCCGAAGAGTAACACCACCAAAGAGAACAAACCCACGTGTCCGCCATCCGCGTTCCCGAAGTCATCAGTGCAAAGAGTCCGAGATCTCGTCCCCGAATCATCAATACCGTGTGTCCGCATCAACGACTCCGTACACTTTAGGAGGGTCTGGTCCCTAACTTGGACACAGGGACCGTAACCGTCTAAGAATTGGTGACCTGGTGGTCTCTTCAGGGATAGTATTATATTTTAAGGCAAAAACTTAGACTAGGATTCTTCTACGTATGTAACACACTAACCATAGAGAAAATTAGATAACAAACAAAAGAGGAAGAGATAGGGGGGAGGGGGGTTAAATAAACAAATTCTTTGGTTCAGTGAACAAATGACTAACGTAGGGGACTAAAGTACCGTAAACCACCATAGTAACTTAAAATAAAACATGATGAAAATAATTTAACAATCAACCTAAATCTTCAAGACAGTCTAAGTTTAAAAAGAGAGAAAAAACAAAAGATAACCATCTTGACGAATCCAACACACGATACAAGAAGGTGTACCTCCGTTTATTACTTACGAACTAATAGAGAAATAACTCCTATTTACGTATCTGGTAATGAAAAATCCTTCACGTCTTACGACTATAAAACTAACTTCTTAAGTAACACGAAAAATTTTACGTACTAAGTAAAAACTCCCGTCTTTATAAAGATAGTCCTCTCTTTAGGAATGTAGGGAACAAACGAGTAGAACACCATGTCAAGTACATATCCTTCAAAAGTTTTTTGTTTAATCAAGTGAAAAGAGGAAGTCAGAATATCGACATAGAGAAAGAAGTAGTGGTCTTAGTCAAAAGATCCGGGGTCTTTACTATCATAATCTCATAGATTATTAATAGGAAAACTAAATAAGGTGTCACATGTGAGTTGTCAGAGTTTTATCATTATGGTTATGATGGTTATGGTCAAGTTGTTATACTAAGGATATTTCATACAAAACAAGGATTTAAGAGATAGAAATACATATAGAGTGAACCCTATATGTTTAACGAACAAAATTTTAATGAATCGTATCAGAGAAAGACATATCAATCTGGAGGTTGACCGGTGTACAAATTTAAGTAAACATAGTAAAAACTGAAAATCCTTAAGGACGTAATTTTAAATTAAAATATTGATACACCGTATATAGAATAAACATGAGACAAGGAAGGGAAGAGGAAATTAATATTAAAATTCAAATACCAAATTCGAAAAAGTAACAAAAAATTGTATTATCCGGTAAAAACCACACACACACATACATATATACATATATAAAAGTCGGAAAAATTTTTTATGTATATGTTCGATCGTACGGCATGTGTAAAGGAGGTACACTAGAAAACTCAATTATTCTATAAGGACTCTATCGAAGTCTCGACACCCCTCGAGGCGACACTCTTCCAGGATATTAAAACAAATCAAACGACGGACAAGTAATTGTAAACATAGTAAGGTTCAAAGAACGATAATATTGTCAGGAAGGTACTGAGAGGAACAGAAGAGTAAAAAAAACTGGTCACATACAGAAAAGTATGTAAACGATGACACAGAAACTTTAATTACAGATTTTGTTCTAACTACCCAGTTTCTTGTTTACTTATACATTAAAACGGTTAATAACGGATCAAGAGAAAATTCCCCGACATAATTTATAAAACACAAAGTGGTTGTAAAAATCTTACTAACCAAAGAGTATTGGAATGGATGTTTCGTACAATAGTTTGTAACAAAAATGGACAAATTATCTATTTTCTTAATTACAGAAGTATCAAAATCAAAAGTGACGAGAATCCTTCTTATCACTCCCAAAAAAGTATACTAATTGTCGGTAAAATGAACAAAAAGTCAAAAAAAAAGGATCGGGTCAAAAACATACTAACAAACAGGAAAAAGGGAGACAAAAATCCTTTAATAATTAATATATATAAATATGTATGTGTGTGTGTATATATTTTACATATCAGGGTAGTAAATACTAGTTTTGTCGTCCTGTTCTACCGTCTCATCTTCCTGTACACGAGTAGGAGAGGACGCTCTTGAGGTCTTAACGTCGATCGACGACTTGTTGGTAGTCGTCCTCTTTCAACCTAGAGTGCTTTTTTTTATGCTAGAGACAAGTAAATGTTCGTTTGGTAAGTTATAGTGTCATTCGGTTCAGATACCGGGTTGGTGATTACGACTTCTTCGACTTCAACTTGTCAAGATACTTCTGGATGTTCTGGAAGCTCTTGATTGTGGGGGTTTTCTACAGGAAAAGTAGTATCCCCTAACCTTACGTTTTCATCCTTCAGTTCTTTGTGGACCTACGACGACGATTCAGTGAAGTCAACACGGACTGAGACACGCTGGGGTATCTGCCGTCGGGTGGTCCGAGGGGGCAGGAACCCTAAGAAGTCTGTTCTTGTGACCTCACCCAACGGTAAAGGAAGAGGTCACGTACTTTCACTTTTCACTTTCACTTCAGCGAGTCAACACAGGCTGAGAATCGTTGGGGTACCTGACATCGGGTGGTCCGAAGAATCAGGTACCCTAAAAGGTCCGTTCTCATGACCTCACCCCACGGTAACGGAAGAGGACCTCATTGTCCGTTTAAACCGGAATCTCATGTCTTACTTCGCCCGTTTACACTTATCTCAAAACACTTCTCTTACGTGACCAGAATCGTTTGTGGGAGAAGGTTGTTGTGTTCTGTTCTGAGCCGTGCACCCGTAGTGACCTACCAGTTATGGTTTTAGTCTAACTAATATAATAAACGTCGGTTTCTACCTCTACGAGAACTGTCAGTCGTTTTTGTTCTGACCCTCGACTGACTCTAGGGTCTAGTACTTGAGGAATAACGGTTTAAGTCTGAATTTAACCTCTTACATCCCTTTTCGTGATCTGGTGAGTCCTTACTGGATTTAGTTTAGGGAATGTTAATATGTCATCTTCGTTCTTTATCTAAGTTTCCTAATCTAGACTATCTGTCTCACGGACTTCTTGATACCTACCTCTAAGTACTGTAACATGTCCTCCGTCACTAGTTATGGTAGGGGTTCTTTTTCTTTACGTTTTTCCGTTTTACCAGACTCCTCCGGAACGTCTATCGACTCTTTTATTCTCTTCACTTTCCGTTTCCTCTTTCCTTTCTATGGGTAAACTTACGTCTCAAGGTTTCTTATCGTTCCTCTCCATTCTTTCGAAAGGAGTCACTAGTCACGTTTCTTTATCTCCTTTTGTTATCTTACCCTTTCTGATCTCTAGAGAAGTTCTTTTGATCTCTATGGTTCCCTTATAAAGTATGTTTCTACCCGTGTTATTTCCTGTTATTACCATACCTGGTTTGTCTTCGTCTTCTATAATTCTTCTCCACCGTTCTTATGTGTCTTCTTGATATGTTTCTTCTGGAAGTACTGGATCTATTGGTACTACCACACTAGTGAGTGGATCTCGGTCTGTAGGACCTTACGCTTCTGTTCACCCGGAATCCTTCGTAGTGACACTTGTTTCGATCACCTCCACTACCTTAAGGTCAACTCAATAAATTTTAGGATTCTCTACTACGACACTTTCACGACGTGAGTTATACGGTCGTTAAACCTTTTGAGTCGTCACCGGTGTCCTGACCTTTTCCAGTCAAAAGTCAGGTTAGGGTTTCTTTCCGTTACGGTTTCTTACGAGTTTGATGACGTGTTAACGTGAGTAGAGTGTACGATCGTTCTATTACGAGGTTTAAGAGATTCGGTCGGAAGTCATCATGTACTTGACACTTGAAGGTCTAAAAGTTCGACTAAAATATTTTACGTCTCCTTGGTCTCTAGTTTAACGGTTGTAGACAACCTAGTAACTTTTTCGTTCTCTTAAAGTCTTTTTGTAGATAACGAAGTAACTGATACGATTTCGGAAACTGAGACACCTGGTGTTGTGTGACACCTTTTAAGAAGTTCTCTACCCTTATGGTCTGGTGGACTGGACGGAGGACTCTTTGGACCGACGTCAAGTTCTTCGTTGTCAATCTTGGACTCTACCTTGTTGTCTGACAAGGTTTAACACTTTCCTCATACAGTTCTGACATACAACAGTGGGACGAATAAATTGAATATACGTCTCATGTAGTACTTTTTACGACCTGACCTACTTCGTGTTTGACCTTAGTTCTAACGACCCTCTCTGTAGTTATTGGACTCTATGTGTCTACTGTGGGTGAATACCGTCTTTCACTTCTTCTTGATTTCTCGGAGAACTATTTTGACCTTCTCCTCTCACTTTTTCAACCGAATTTCGAGTTGTAAGCCTTTTGCTTCTAGTACCGTAGACCAGGGTAGTGAAGTACCGTTTATCTACCCCTTTTTCACCTTTGACTCTCCGAATTAAAAAAACCCGAGGTTTTAGTGACGTCTACCACTGACGTCGGTACTTTAATTTTCTGTGAACGAGGAACCTTCTTTTCGATACTGTTTGGATCTACCGTATAATTTTTCGTCTCTGTAGTGAAACCACTGTGTCCAGGTAGATCAGTTTCGATACGAAAAAGTACATCAGTACTTACCTATACTCTCAACCTGGTATTTCTTTCGACTAACGGCTTCCTAAGTACAAAAACTTGACACTACAACTTCTTCTGAGAACTCTCAAGAAACCTGTTGTTTTTCTAGTTTGGTCAGTTAGAATGTCCTTTAGTTAGGACTTATAAGCAACCTTCCTGACTGACTACGACTTCGACTTTGAGGTTAAGAAACCGGTGGACTACACTTCTTGGTTGAGGAACTTTTTCTGGGACTACCATCCTTCTGACTTCCATCCTCCTCTTTCCCTACTGTCTCCTGTTCTACCAACCTACCGTAGTGACTGAGTTACCTGTACTCAAACTCGTTTGAGGTCCTTTACCACTAGTTGTCCCTACGGACCGCACGACGTTAGGGACCCCAGTGTTTCTCAACCTATACTGACTCACTGACTTGTCTAGTAAATAATATTTTGAACATTTCTGAAAAAGGTAAAACAGTAAAATGAAAAGAACGGCAAACCAAAAATAAAAATATCAATCATTAGTTTCAATAGAGAGACAGAGTAATAAACATCTCAAACTTAGTATTAATCTTTCCAAAAGAGGTAAAGAACCGATATCTCCTTAAGTGAGTCAAAAAAGATCATAATTATACCAAAGTAAAAGAAATTACAAATTTAAATACTAGGTAACCTTAAATAGAATCACATACTCTATTCAATACCTAAGTCAAAATATAAAAAAGATAGACCAATAATTTTACAAGAAGGGAGGGTACTTTTAGTTAGGAATACTTTATAAAGTAAGCGCAAACATTAACCTTAAGTAAAATCTAAGGTATAAAACGAACTAACCAGACGGATTAGGTACACAGTCATGATCGGACAAAATTATACTCTCTGAAATATTATACAAAATAATAGACACTATCCATCGGGGGAGTTGAAGTAGTAGAAAACGTCCTAAAAGTACCGTAACAACGCAGAAACGAGAAGTCATAATTTACCAGATTAAGGTCCTTAAAAAAAAATTTCGACCTTGTAGATAACAAGGTAGGATTTCCTTTAGTCAGGACTTATAAGTAACCTTCCTGTCTACGACTTCGACTTTGAGGTTAAGAAACCGGTGGACTACACTTCTTGATTGAGGAACCTTTTCTGGGACTACGATCCTTTCTAACTTCCGTCCTCCTCTTCCCCTACTGTCTCCTACTCTACCAATTTACCGTAATGGTTGAGCTACCTGTACTCAAACTCATCCCAGGCCTTCAACCACTACCTGTCCCTTCGGACCGCACGACGTCAGGTACAGTGTTTCTCAGCCTGTACTCATTTACTGACTTGACTTACAAATAACCCTAAGAGAATTTGAGTATTGACTGGAGAAACACTACAACTTAGACAGATTAGTTCCGTATAAAAATGTAAAGGTCAAGTTCAAGTGAAAGTACCAAAAGTTCACATAAAATATAATAAAATAAACAAAATCAAAAAAATTTAACTCGTTGAATTTAACCTGTCGAATTTCAACAGAAATTAAATATCTGTAGATATTTAATTTCGTAATTAAATATTTACGAAATTAAATATTCTGTAGAGTATTTTGAATGACATAATTCGTCTTTTAAATTCCTAATAACAAAATCTATAACACAAAAGAGAAAACATTTCTATTATAAACAAAAAAAAATCTGACGTGACACAAAAACACCGAAACACGTCCGAAAGACATCAGCGCCTCTCACTCCTGCCAAGAAACAACGTCACCCGTCCAAGTGACCGGGATTGCGCACCGCAGTCATCGACCGTCTTGGTAGCCGAAGTCAGCAACATCGTGTGCCCGAGTTATAACCATGTGCGAACGAGATCTCTTGCACGACTGATGTCACATCCGTGTACCCGAATCGACGAGGCACTGAGCACCCTAGAAGGGTCTGACTCCTACTTTGGTCACGGGGAACGTAACCGTCAGTCCAAGAATGGGTGACGTAGTGATCCCTTCAGGACAAAAAAGAGTTACACCCGTAACAAATACAATAACTATAAAAGACGTCATCTAGAAAACATAAATATACATCGGAGAAGTTCAGTAACATTTACGTTACACGAATCCTTAGTCGTTCGACATGTGTGATCAGACCAATTTCTTCTTCTTGTTGTTATTTTTATTTTTTGTTTCCGACACTCTCCGTCACCCATACCCTTTCTCTCTCTTGATATGTCTTTGGATCCGACACTTATAACAGAAGTAAATTCATGTAATTATACTTGAAGATTCGGACATCAGATAGAGGATTTTATTAAAACTTTTTGATAAACGGAAAAACGTGTAAAAAAATCAACTGTATATTGTAAAACTGGTATTTACATTCGACAACATTTACTACGTTCAAGGGTAAATACTATTGGTAGCAGTGAATTTTTACTATATAACCGGAAAATTTACATCGGTTACTTTAGTTTGATTGTATCGTTAAAATTCCGGAGACCAGTAGGTAATTTTCGATATTTGTACTAGAAATTGTCGGTTTAAATTGTAAAATGTCAAAAAAGGAATTAACACATAAGGAAGTGAAAGGACATGTCTTAATGTAACATCACTTTATGTGGAAAAACGATTTAATAGAAAAAACTTTGACTAGTAACATAATACGAAAAACCGTTATTTTGACACATACTTAAATTTTATTAATAAATTCTTCCCTCCCCGTTTCTACCATCACGTCCTTCTGGGACTCGAGTGGAGAAGAGTACCCGTATGGTTTCAATGTTGATATATGTCTCGTTGACAACTACATTTTCTAACTTTCTAATTATCTGTTCTAGAACATCTTAATTTCTACATTTCTTCCTTGGGGTTCGCATACCCATCCTCCATGTCTCTATGTCATGTCAATTCTGGATATGGGGGTTCACCCACTACGTGTTTGTCCTGATATTAATAATAACGTCTAAGAGGGGTTCTTTGTTCACCAGACTCGGGTGTAACCCGAGTTACCAGGTCCCCAGGATGTGGTCCTCCTACTCGGGGGTCTTACAAACCAAAGCTTCCGGTCACCCCGAATGAACGTCCTCTCGAGATCACGAGACCCTTCATCTCTGGGAGTGATGTGTCAATGTCAGTAGTCTTGTCGTACCATGATCGTGTCGTCGTCTGTGTATCTAGTCACCTCGTCCTCCCTCTCGGAGTTTTGCTTGGACAGGAACATCCCCGTTAATTACATGTTGTTTCTTCCGTTCTTCTGTGATATCCCTTCTCTATTGGAGAAGTTATTTAATATAACCCTTTTGACCTGTTAACGTCCATTTTGACCTGTTGACGTCCAATTCTTAGTTTGATCTGATGAGAAAGTATAATACGTATTTTCTTTAAGTATTCTCTAATTTCTGAATCTACATTCTGGACTTTAGTACTTTGAAGATCTTCTTTTGTATCCGTTACATGAGAAACTGTAGTCAGAATATAAAAACCCTATATATATATAGAGAAGTTCCGTTCCCTTTATTTTCGTCTTTATTTGTTGACCTTAATGTAGTTCGATATTTTGGAAACGTATCGTATCCTTTTATATTTTTAATTTTCCGGTATATGACTTATTCTCTTATATAAACGTTTACTATATAAACTATTCCTTAATTATGAGTTGCATTGGGTTCGTTGTTTTAGGTTTTGGGCTCTTCGTTGTACTAATTTTTTATCCGTCTCTTACATTCATCTGCAAAAAGATTTCTTCTACATGTTTACTGGTTTTCTGTGTACTTTTCTACGAGTTGTAATGATTAGTAGTCCTTTTACGATTGTTTGGGGGGTTACTCTATTATCGGAGTATGGACGGTCTTACTGATAATACTTTTTCTGTCACTCCTATACCTCTTTACCCTTAAGTACACATGACAACCACCCTTACATTTTTCGAAGGTGATACTTTCAAAGAGTTATTTACTTTTTATATTGATGATATACTAAGTCGTTAAGGTAAAGATAAATAAGTTTCTTTATTCTTTGTGATTAATCTTTTCTAGATACGTAAGGAACAAGTAACGTCGTAATCGGTGCTATACCTTCGTTGGATTCACGGACTATCGTGAATTCGGTTCAAATATCCGAATAAGAATCAACCAGGAATAACTTCATTGTCAGTACAGTACAGTACACAATTCAACGAACCAGCAAAGGTTGAGAAACACTAGGGTACCTGACATCGGACGGTCCGAGAAGACACGTACCTTAAGAGACTCTCACCCATCAGAAAAGGAAGAGGTTCCCCAGAAGGGTTGGGTCCCGAACTTGGACTCAGAGGACGAAACGTCCGTCTAAGAAAATGACAGACTTGGTGGTCTCTTCGGGTCACACACTCTCGTTCCTCATTTGTGTCTGACAAATTTGGACGACTCAGAGACAAGAACGGGTAACATAATACGACGGAACTTAACAAACTTATTTTGAAGTATTTCGTCTCGAAGGTTTCGACACACGGTATCGTGTCACCTACCCCACATCTATGTATCTAGAAGAGTCTCAACCGTCTTCGAACGTCCGGTCAAACGGATAGAGTCACTCGTTGAAAAAGAAGAATGGTCCTCACGATCAAATTTAAAAAAATTAAAATTAATTAATTAAAAAACCGACATGGTGTACCGTACACCATAGAATCAAGGGGTTGGTCCCTAACTTAGACGTGGGAGACGTCACTTTTACGACTCAGAATTGGTGAACTGACGATCCCTGCAGGGTCCTCACGATTAAATTTATAACAAAAGATATACGTAGTTCCTCAACTTTTCTGACCCTCTAGATTTCCTAGAAACCCGTCTACGGTATTCACCTGATATGCGGGTGATTTTACTTTCTTTTTATGTATTTGTTTAACTGAACTTCTTACTTCAATAGTCATTACAAATAGACTTACCACTTCGTTTAGACATACTAAATTAGGGTTTCAATATTTTATCACCGGATACCGATTTAAATAGGACCTTTTGAGATATTTGTTGGAAGACCTTATTGGCTCGTGTTAATAAATTTGTTTTTATCTTACACGAAAGGAAAAGTACCCGGTTCTCTTGCAAGTTATCAGACATGACGAGGACATATGGATCTTTGAACTATGAAAATGTAAAAGGGCGGACCAAAGACCTCCGAAAACCCACACGGCGACAATAATTTAGTCACTTTTTCACCACCCAGTATGTACCAACCAACACCAACAAGGTAGCTATTCAGTACAGGTCGAGAAACACTGGGGCACTTGACGTCGTGCGGTCCGAAGGGACAGGAAGTAATAGAAGGCCTCAAACGAGTTTGAGTACAAATAACTCAGCTACTACGGTAGGTTGGTAGAGTAGGAGATAGTGGGGGAAAGGGAGAACGGGAGGTTAAAACGACCTTAGTCCCAGAAAGGGTTACTCAACCGAGGACCAACCATCTGACATAATTAATAGAAAAACAATAAAAGTAGTCTCCAGACAACTCCCACTCCCTCTCGCTCGTAGTTGTGACCTTAATTGGTCACCCGTCTAATTTGCCACTAGAGTTGTGGTCGTGGTTTTGTTATTTTAGTAAGGAAAGAAGGAGAAAAACTTTTTAACAAACCTTTTTTAAATCGAGTACAAAGTAAATTTTTTTTTAGTTTCATCAAAATCCTTTGAGGTAACGACGAACATATTTATTCACGAGTTCTCTAACACAACTAAAGACTTTAATAATAACCATTTAAGTCTCGATAAAACCTAAAGGGAATATGGTTATAACGTCACAATAAAAAAACAGACTTAAAACTCTCGGTTCTTATGATATTAAGAACGTAATCTCTTCATTGATAGAGGGAACCCTTCCACCAAAGAGATTTTCCTATAGGTTGGATATTTCATCGAAGTTTCACGTTCAGACATATTACATGGACTGAAGTAATAATAATACCCAACACTTATAAATCGTATCGTGTGATTGGACCAAAGGAAATTTTTTCTAAAAAAATTCGAAAGACTATGTATGTAAATATCACTTATACTTCCACTAGATACTTAAGTGGTTAGTCGAAATACTCTAGTATGAAAAAAAACGGAGTAAACGAGGTCTATAAAGAAATTCAATACATTTATAAAAAATAGAAACAATAAATAGGACAAAAGAAGACTAAAGAAAGAGTAACACACGGGTCTTTTACACACAGAATTTCAATCATAAACGACAAAAAGTATGATAACACCGCTCAAACGTAGATAATTCTCATAACAGAGTTTGAAGTATATTTTACCAAAGTACAAGATATATATTAAGTCGTGAAAAAAAGGAGGAGTTATAGTACTTAAACTCTACATAAGTACAACCATGTATACTGAAGTCAAGTAAAAATTGGTACGAAAATATATCAGTAAGTAAGAGACAACTAGTTATAAAGTAAACAAAGAAAGAGTAGGTCTCAGTCGTGACATATCCCCGATTTCGTCCCTGAGACTTTCAGTAAAGACCAAGTTTACGAACAGAGTAGTAATTGTATTAATTGTTTAGCGATTGTCCATTTTCAACCAGCACGCACCTAATGTTCCTTCACTACAGTACTCGTTTCCCATGACTAATTAGGTTACAACATATGTGTCCAGACTTTTACTTTTATTCTCATTTGTCTACCATTAGTACCTCAACATTACTTCTACTTTACAATTATAAATACTTTTTTTGTCTTATCACGGACCATGTATCATTCATGATACATCTGTAAACAATACATTTTAACATTTTATTCAGTGTCGTTACTTTCCGCAACTTTTTAGAGAGGAACCCATGAACTTTAACTCAAAAAGATCCTATATAATAATTCTCATCCTCTTAAACGACAGACTCCCATCTGTCTAGACAGAAAATACTTTGATATCTCCAAAAATTTTAGGGGGGGAGTTTGCAATAACTTCAAACCAACCCTCTTTTTATCATATACAAATTCCATATGGCACACCATAAAATTACCCATATGTATAGAAATTGAAAAGTTCGTCAACGGTCTAACGAGAGGTTTCATAACCATGATTAAGTCAAAAGACAGTGGAGAGTAGTGGGTCCAGACATATCTCTACTGTCTGTACAGAGGTATAAGAAAGTGGTGAACTTTACCATTTCAATACTTTTAAAACCAGTCAAAAACTAACACGTCACTTACGGAAACACGAAATCAAATAATGTAAAGGGACTAAAGTTTACTCCAACTTGATGAAAATGTACAATTACCGGTAGAAAAGATCTCACGGATTAACAAGAGAACTGAGAAAAAGAGGGAGAATATTCAAAGAAACACAAAAAGAGTAACTAAAGACCCGATAGATAGTGTCAAAGAAGAAAACTGATAATCAGAAATTACGTAGTCATTAACTGAAGATCCCTTAAAGGACCACCAGGTCACCAATCCTGAGACACGGAAACGACGGTTCCCACACCCAAGTTAGGGACTAACCCCTCGATTCTAGGACTTTCGGTACGTCGGACCGGTTCCCCTTTTTTTTTTCCTTAACTGAAAACAAATCCCTCATTAACTGTAAGTTGAATGCACACACACACACACAGACACACACAGACACACACAACAAATCCCTCATTAACTGTAAGTTGAATGCACACACACACACACACACACGCACACACACACACATAACGAGTCTACGAGTCAACACAGACTGAGAAAGGCTGCGGTACCTTACATCGGACGGTCCGGGGAGACACGTACTTTAAAAGGTCCGTTCTTATGACCTCACCCAACGGTAAGGGAAGAGTCCCCTAGAAGGGCTGAGTCCCTAGGCTGGACGGAGAGAAGGCAGAGGACGGAACTTTCCGTCTAAGAAATGGTGACACGGCGGACCCTTCGGGTAGAGAGAGAGAGAGACATAAAAATGGTAATATATAGGAACAAACAAGAAAGGAGTAAATAAAATCAATACGAAACCAGTGTATAACTCAAAGATACATACACATAAATCCAGACAAAGACCCGAAAGGTATAGCAAAATCACTGGACAAAAGGGACAAAATTATGGTGTAACGGAATTTAAGATACTAAAAATTCTTATGTAAATTGTACATCCCGTTTGAGACGGAGTATAAATTTTACTGGACTCAACAAGTACGAGAAAATGTTTTAAAAAATAATTAAACAGTTAAAAGTACTCTTTAATATTAAACTAATAATTTTAACAAAAATTATATATCCAATTAAACCCCCCATTAAATATTAAGAGAACTAATCTCATAGAGTAGGTACTCTTGTAAAAATGAATCCTGAAAAAACAAGATGAAATAATTTTAATTAGACTTTAAAGGAAACAAGACGTACAATCGTTAAGACTAATGTATAATGAAAGGTAAAACTCTACAAAGCTCGTCTACACCAAGTAACCACCCAAATACCGAAGTGACCTTCAAGAGACAAGGAAGAAATGAAAAAAAGGAAGTGTGTAGACTAACCGAAAGTCTCAAGGTCGATAGTGGAGACACAGTCACTGGGAAGTCAGACCGAAGTATCGAATAGATTAGAACGAGAATTAAGGGAACCAGTAGTAAGATCCGATTAAAACGTAAGGGTAAACGTTAACACTTATCGTAATAAGTAAGATTTTACATGTTGGTTGCCAAAAATCTGATTAACTTCAAAACGGTCAGAAGAGAAGTAACCACACTCAGTAAAAATATTATTTGAATATCGTCTATAAACTTTCACACAATCAGCGAGTTAGTACAGGTTGAGTCACACTGGGGTACCTGACATCGGGTGGTCCGAGGAGACAGGTACCCTAAGAGGTCCCTTCTTATAACCTCACCCATCGGTAAAGAAAGGAGGTCCCCCACTAGAAGGACTACACCCCTATCTTGGACCCAGAGGGTGTTACGTCCGTCTAAGAAGTCGTAGACTCGACGATCGCTTGCGATTATTGAATTTTAACTGATATGAAATTTCGGAGAGTCTGATTTGAACTATGTCACTGTTTCCAAAAATAGTTCCCCTTACTTTCGTTGACCTGTAGTTTATAACAACCGGTAGAACGGAAATGCAACTAAAAACTTTCACACAAATTGAGAATACTAGTGTTTGTACTTTGAACGTCTGGGTAGAGACGTAAAGACGTAATTCCCTTTTACGTTTGTCATATGCACTCTGATACTAAGAACACAGACAAGGAGTTTTTACTATCCTGAAGGACACACGAGAAAGATTGAGTCGACACAAAATACTACCTCGTCGACGTAAAGAAGTATTTCTGAAACTCGTTATAACGGTTCTTTTTACCTTTACTAAATTTTGTGTGAGAGTCTGACCTTGCAATTGTTCGTAAAAGATTATTAACTTCCTCCTCGTGATTTTTGTACGGTGTACAAAATTGTACAATCCGGAAATCAAGACCGTCATGGGAAGTCCTCCTACTGTCCTATCATTACTCCTTCTGACCATTGGTTGTAATTCCCGACAGTATAGACAGTTTGACCACGGGGAAGTAAAGGTTCTCGTACTAGCAATCAAGAGATAAATTATGAAAAGAACGGTGGAGGTTCTACCGTGTAAATAAAATTGGGGTATATCACTGACCTCCCCGAAGGGTCCACCGAGTCACCATTTCTTAAACGGACGGTTCGTCCTCTGAACCCAAGCTAGTGACCCAGTTCTTCTAAGGGACCTTTTCCTTTACCGTTGGGTAAGGTCATAAGGACAGACCCTTTAGGGTACCTGGTCTCCTCGGATCGTCCGACGTCAAGTACCCCAGTGTTCTCTCTACCTGTACTGAATCGTTGATTTTGTCGTTGTTTTCATTGAACTGTCTATCAAGACAACCAAAACAAATCACTTTGTTTTTATTAACTTCTGTGTATTGAATTTTGATAAGAATCTCTTCCTCATAGGACTTAAAATTCCTCATTCAATTAGTATTTTATAGAATACGGGTGATGGAGGAGGGGAAACGATTAATTTTATTTACAGAGACATTTAATATGTCCGTTCCGTGTAACTGTACCTTTAACTTACCAGACACCAAGGTGAAACCGACGAAAATCAGAGACTTAGAATGAATTAAACAATTAAACCTTTCACTCCACCAACGAATACGTTGATTCCCTTCTTTACTCAAATTTCCTCAAATCTTTTCATCTCATTAAAACGGGGGTGGGGAGGAGGGGGAAAAAAACGACGTGAACATAGAACACTCTAGAAACAAGGGGTAGGTCCCTGACTTGGACCCGGGAAACGTCATTTTTGTGACTCAGGACTAGTGACCTGACGGTCCATTAAGGGATAAAACGAGGAATATTTAAGTTTTACCTTAAAAGTATCGAAAGACCCAAAATACCACTTCAACCCTCTTCCGTTCGAGACAAAGATTTTCCTTTGGGGTGAACATTTTAAAAAAGTCTCACTTTAAATTCTTGAGAAAGATCAAATAGGAGAGAAAACCCCATTCCCGTCCCACGACCTGACACAGTGTACCACTCTCGCTATACCGACGTTAATCGGAGGGTGATTAATCGTTCAAACTACGACAACAAAACCGAGGAGAGTGCTGAGATGAGGGCGGGTTTTCCGGGGACCAACCAGTCTCAACCACTGACAAGGTCTTTACCCACCTAACAAAGTCGCGAATGACTTATGAAAGTCTTCTGGGATCCAAGAGTGGAAATCTTTTACAATCGTTACTGGAAGGATACGTCTATGACATTAACGGTAAGTTGACTATAATTTTTTCTCTCGCTCTTTGGGTACTTCACAATGAATGAATTTTAGGTGTTCATGACCCTAAAGGGACCAACAGGTCACCAATTCTTAGATGGAAAACTACGTCTTCTACGCTCAAACTAGGGACCAACACTTACTTCACTTTCAGTGAGTCAGTACAGACTGAGAAACGCTGGGGTACCTGTCAGGTACCTTAAGAGGTCCTGTCTCATGACCTCACCCATTGGAAAGGGGAGAAGGGTTGGGTCCCCTAGTTTGGGTCCAGAGGGTGTAACGTCCCTCTAAGAAATGGTCGACTCGGTGTTCTCTTCGAGAATACCCATCGGAAAGGGAAGAGGTCGCCTAGAAGGGTTGGGTCCTTAACTTGGTCCCAGAACTAGGGTACATGATACCCCGTCGATTCGGAGACACGGTGTTGATCTCTTTCGGGTGTATGGTGTCACTTCTCGGACACGTCGAGTTTCCTTTGTTTGTGTGTTTGTTTGTTTGTGGTGTTATGTACGTTCACTCACTTAGTACTACTCTCTGGTCCTATAGACTACGTCTCAACGTATACTAAAGGTGACCTTCTGTAACACGTAACCAGAATTATTATACCCGAAGATCTTACGCTGTGGTGTTGGATCTGGAACCCGTGCAATAAATTAGAAAGATTCAGAGACAAAAGAGTAGTTCTTGTTCCTCTACGATTATGAAAAAAATTCCCGTCAAAGACCCGAGGATAGGAGGAAACAGGGGGAAAAGGAAAGAGACGGTAGTAGTAATGACTCCAGAACTGTACAGGGGAGGCTAGACGAGATAGGACCCTGTGTCAAAACCTGTTCCGTTGGGAAGGAAGACGGAAGTATCTGAAACGTCAAATAACCTCTAGGAATAATGTACCATCACGTTCGTCAATCCTACCGGACCCAACCTCCCGACGACCTGTCCATCTCTTCTGAAGGACCACCGACTCTGACTTTTTATTACTCCTAAATCGGTCCATTCCTCCTCCCCTTTCTTACAAGGTCCTTCCCTTTTACCATTCACGTTTTTACTCTTCTACACTCTCGAACACCACAAGAGGGTCCTCGACTTTCGTCAAGTCGGACACGTCCACACCCCTCACTACCCTTAACTCTTCCAAGTCATCGTTCCGGTGGGGTACTTCCTGGGACGAGTAGTACAATTCTCAAACCCTGAACCAAGACTCTCGAAACCCTTCGATGACGTCCTCAACTTCCTCTGAAGGTCCACTGCGATCACCATTTCTTGGACGGACGGTTAAGTCCTCTGTACTTTGCACCAAAACTAGGGACCCAACCCTTCTAGAGAACCTCTTCACGTACCATTGGGTGAGGTCATAAGAACGGACCTCTTAGGGTAATTGTCTTCTCGGACCGTCCGACATCAGATATCTCAACGTTTCTCAACCTGTACTGACTTCGTTGAATCGTGAGTCGTTCGCACGGTTTACCATTCTAAGTATAAGACCAATAACAGACTTTTTTATCTAAACCTCTCCAACTCTTACCTCCGGTCAAACGTCCGTTCTCTACCACCCTGGGGTCAATCCTTGTTTCCTTCATCCTTATCCTTCATTCATAGCCCTGGGGAACTACCAGGTCACCGATTTCTGAAACGGAAGGTTACTTCCCGTACGTCCAAACTCACGGCCAACCTCTTGACCTAGGGGTGTGCGGAACGTCGGTTTTTTGGTTTTGTCTTGTATCTTCGGTATAACAATCTTTAAGTCATTTCGGAAATTTTTACCAGGTGTAATTTTTTTTTAAATTTTTCCTTCTTCATTCATAGAAGGTGACTACAAATACAACCTCTTACCGTCCGGACCTACACCCGAAGGGACCACCGAGTCCTTAGACGGACGTTACATCCTCCGGGTCCAAGTTAGAGACCCAACCCTTCTAGGGGACCTCTTCCCTTACCGATGGGTGAGTTAACAAGAACGGACCTCTTAAGGTACCTGTCTCCTCGCACCACCCTATGTCAGGTACCCCAACGTTTCTCAACTCTTGTCGACTCACTGATTGTGAAAGTCCCAAAAAAAAAAAAAAAAAAAAGTCTCGTAGTCCGAACCCACACCATTCACCTTTTCACCTTTCTCAACTCGTACCCCAGTCCAAAAACTAAACCAGTTGACGGCTCACCCACCACCACGGAAAGGGACTTTATGTCCGATAGTCCTGACCCCTTCTTATGATAAAGAATGAGACTTCTAGATCGTGAAGGACGTACGACAAGGACCAAGATTCGTTCACAGAATACAACTGATATAACAACTTAAGAGTGGAACCGAGATCCTCCACTAGTACGGATAACTAAGGGTAAGATAACTACTCCTTTGATTCCGTACCTCTCCACTCGTCAGACGGAGTCTTGTGTCCCGGTCTTTCAAGATCTCAGTCTTAAGTTTCGTCCGTCACTCCGGGTTTAGGTCCAAGAATTGGTGACGTGGGATGAAACAGAAGGGTCACCCCTCCTATTCAAGTAACAACCAACCTCCCTGGTAGTTCTGTATCTCTTTGGGTCCCCAAATCTCAAATCTCTGTTTTAACGCCGGTACTGTATCTATACCCTTTACGGACCTCATGGACATTAACTTGACACCTTCCTTCGCATCTCATTTTTCTTCTCTTCCGGAGACTCAAGTCGTCACAAGATCAACAAGGGTCTTCTGACTGCAATCCGTGTCGATGCCTCAATCGATGTTCTGGTCCTCTCCTGCCCATCTGACAGAGACGGTAGAACTACTCCCATGGACCAAAATCGTCCTGAGGTCAGGGTGGAGACGGGAGGGAGACTCTGAACCCGGGGGACCCGGCACGACTGTGAGTGAGGAAAAGGAACCGGGAGTTCTATGGGGATAGACACTGACAACGAACAAGGACGATGAACCCAGAGTCAATGTGTAATGACCTAATAGAGTAGAGGGTCTGGTTCAAGAGACGGACGGACAGGTACGTAGTAAAACACATAAAATGATCACATGTGCGTCAGGCACCGTGAAAAGTCAGGTAGTGAGAGGGACCAGCATATTAGACGTCTGGACACAAAATTGAGACAGTCTGACCCCTGAGACGGACTCAGGAGAGACTCGAGACTAGAGGTGGGATCGAAAAGTCAAGGTAGACACTAGTCGGTAAGTTGAAGATTTTTGGATCGGAATCTGAGGAGAGTAATTGATAGAAGGTACAGATTCAGGGTTATAACACCCAAAAACCAAAAAAAAAAACCGGTACGACGTACTGTGGAATCAAGGGACTGGTCCCTGACTCGGACATGGGGACGTTACCCTCGCGACTCACAATTGGTCACCAGGTGGTCTCTTCAGGAAGTCAAGGTTGTAACTTAATCCGGATACCAACCGAACGAACGAAATAAAAGAAAAAGCCCCGAAGTCTTGTAATGACCCCTTTTTTTAGTATATTGACGTTACTAAATCAGAGTTTTTTTTTTAGGGAAAAACATGAAGACTTTGAAACTTCAGATTAGTACATAAAGTAAAACAGAATTATAAGTCAGTAGAAATTTACTTATTAAATGTGTTTCTGACTTATTTCGTCTTATTTTATTGAGCAAACGACCACCATTGGACTATCGTAATAAGTACTATTTTCCCGAATACATCTAAAGTGAAGTATTATAACTTAAGATAATTCATTCCATAAAATATGTAAGTCAAGTCAAGTCAAGTCAACGAGTCAGCACAGACTGAGAAACGCTGGGGTACTTAGTATCGTGCGGTCCGGAGGGGCAGGTAGTGGCTGAGGGCCTCAAGTGAGTCTGAGTGCAGGTAACTCAGTCACTACGGTAGGTCGGTAGAGTAGGAGATAGCAGGGGAAGAGGAGGACGGGGGTTAGGGAGGGTCGTAGTCTCAGAAAAGGTTGCTCAGTTGAGAAGCGTACTCCACCGGTTTCTACAAAATATGTAATTTGTAAAATTTTATATATATATAAAATTAAAGTTATTCTTCTTTAGATATAAGTAACAAATTCCATCCATTATTCTATTTAAAACACGAAACAACTTTATATCTGAGAAGACATATGAATACGTAACCCCAAAATTCCGATGGGGTCTGAAAGAATAAAAATAAGAAGACTGAGTTACAAAACTTTAAAACGAGAGATTTAACATAGCATTCATTAGTAGACAAAAGGGTAAAAAAATGGTATACTTTTGGTTATATTGACAGTCGTTTTCTATAGGACAATAATAATTCGACTGTTAAATTAAGAGTGTTTTCGGAATAGGTAAATAAAAGAACAACATAAGACGTTGGAATTATATGAAAATTTTATGGTAAAGGAATCCAATAAAAAATTTATAATTTTGATTGAGACTCCTGATAATAATAAGGGAAGTACAAGTACCTCTCAATCTTTTAATAAGATTTCAAGATAAAGGAAAAAAAGTTGAACACAGAATGTAACAAACAAGAGGCAGATCCTCCTATTTTGGTGTTCGAGCGTCTATTGACGGAGTAAAGGTAACGAAGAGACTGACTCACACCCCTTCATGACAGACATTCATCCCGTCAGACTCACCTAAACCCGTCGACCCCATCTTAAATCGAAGACACTGTTTCCTGGTCATCTTCAGATCGTCTCGGACCGTAAACCTTTCTCACAACATGAAGTAGTACATTGCTTTTCGATCATCGTAAACCACAAAAAAAAAAAAAAAAAAGTCAATCCTTTTCTAATGAAACCTTAAACCAGAGATCCACTCTAACATTCTTTGTCGAACCTTAAACTCTTAGAGACCTCTGGTTCGAAGTACGAACTAACCTTTTCGACCACGAAAGTAGTCAGTATTTATTAAAATTTATAAGACATTGGTAAAGATATAGATTCCGTAAGTCTATCAGGTGCATGTGAACAAAGAAACTTTTGACCTTACCATTGACGCTAAAACATTCGACGAATAAATTCATCCTTTTGATTTACATTATAAATTTTAGTCAATTTTTTTAATAGATTGAGATCGGAGGTTTGGTTTCTAAAAGAAGCAAACCTCTAAAATTTGCAAATTTATTGTACTCCGTATGATTATAGAATCCCATCATTGTACATGACTAAATTTAGATCTGCATTTCACTATGCAAAAACGACGGTATACTGATGTTTATTCATAACAAGGAGAAAAAGAACAGAATCGAGTGGAAAGTGAACTTACTGAATGATACACAGAGTAACATAACCTCAGTCAGTAAAGAATCTTTGTCGTTCCACGAATCTTATAACGACGACCAAGAAAGTATATTAAACAGATTCTCACAACGATTAGACAAAAGAGACCAGATATTAAAGTAATGTGAGTCCTCGTGGTCCAGAGTCGGTTCGGACACAGAAGTCGGAACTCGTTCTTAGTATTACCGTAGTGAATTGGGAGTTTGTGAAAGCTTACCTGTTGCTTAGTGACACGAATGTAAGTAAGAAAGTAGTAACAATCCACGGAAAGTAACAACCATGAGAGAAATCAAAAGGATAAAGTTGTATGTTATTAAGATATTCATATGACATCGAACTCTACACCTTAAACAAATACAAACATAAAGCACTAATTCATAAAAATAAGATCTTTACCTCTATCTAAGAAGTTGTTTAACTACTGAACGACCATATACAGGACTTGTGTACAATGACCTTTAGACACATTATATACAATTAAATATTAAAATAATCGTAAATGAACATTACTATATGGACATTATATACAATTTCACTGCCGGATTACATATAAACTTTTAAATTATGCGAACACTTGTATGTAGGAAACTTCAATTAAAGTTAATCAAAACAAGGAAAGAATGTTATTTTCCATTTAGAAAAGTTTAATGAACGTTTTCAGTAGACGATAATCATTAAATTTCAAAAGTAAATTTTTACTGGTCGACAAAACGAAACAATTTCGTAAAAGTGAATAAAATAACTGAAAATACTACAGGATAGAACCGTACTTTACAAGGGAACCATAGAGATTAAAAGAACTTCTCTAGAGATCAGAAAGGGTAAGACAACAAAAGGAGATAAAGAAACGTAACTAGCGACTCCTTCCGAAAGAATAGAGAGGAACGATAAGAAACCTTGAGACGTAAGTTTACCCATATAGAAAGGAAAAGAGGAAACGAAAAGCGAAGAGAAGAAAAGTGTCGATAAACATTCCGGAGGAGTCTGTCGGTAAAACGAAAAAACGTAAAGAAAAGGTACCCCTACCAGAACTAGGGACAGAGGACATGTCACAGTGCTTGGAGGTAGGTATCAAGTAGTCCGTGAGACAGATAGTATAGATCTGGGAATTTAGATAAAGAGTGAAGGTGACATATTAGTATTCCCTAAACTAAATCCAGTATGGACTTACCAGATCGCCAAAAGGGATGAAAGAAGTTAAATTCAGTCTTAAACTGTTATTCCTCAAGTATTAGACTCGGTGTCAGTCGAGGACCAGAACAAAAACGATTGACATATCTCGAAGAGGTAGAAACCGAATTTTCTTATATTAGTTAGACTAAAGCCATAACTGGTAGACCACTACAGGTACACATCTCAGAAGAGAACACAACAACCTTCTCCTACAAACGATACTGGTCACTCAAGAGAACCGTTTTGAGAACTCTTTGGATATACGTCCAGTCCTTCGTTGTCAATCTTGACCTGTACCTTGTTGTCTGACCAAGGTTTATTCTTTTCCTCATGCAGTTCCGACATATAAACGTGGGAAAAATAAATTGAGTATACGTCTCATGTAGTACTCTTTGGGACCCGACCTTCTTCGTGTTCGATCTTAGTTCTAACGGCCCTCTTTATAGTTATTGGAATCTATGCGTCTACTGTGGTGGGAATACCATCTTTCACTTCTCCTTGATTTTTCAGAGGACTACTTTCACTTTCACCTCTCACTTTTTCAACCGGATTTCGAGTTGTAAGTCTTTTGCTTCTAGTACCGTAGACCAGGGTAGTGAAGTACCGTTTATCTACCCCTTTGTCATCTTTGTCACAGTCTGAAATAAAACCCCCCGAGGTCTTAGTGACGTCTACCACTGACGTCGGTACTTTAATTTTCTGTGAATAAGGAACCTTCCTTTAAATACTGGTTGGATCTATCGTATAAGTTTTCGTCTCTGTAATGAAACGGTTCTTTCCAGGTAGATCAGTTCCGATACCAAAAAGGTCATCAGTACATACCTACGCTCTAAACCTGACACTTCTTACGACTCACGACTTCTTAACGACGAAAACTTGACACCATAACCTCTTCTGAGAACTCTCAGGGAACCTGACGTTTCTCTAGGTCGATCAGGTAGGATTTCCTCTGGTCAGGACTCACAAGTAACCTTCCTGACAATGATTTCGACTTTGAGGTTATGAAACCGGTGGAGTACACTTCTTAACTGAGTAACCTTTTCTGAGACTACAACCCTCCCTAACCCCCGTCCTCCTTCTCCCCTGCTGGCTCCTACTCTACCGACCTACCGTAGTGGTCGAGCTACGTGTACTCAAACCCACTTGAGACCCTATACTACTACCTGTCCCTCCGGACCGTACGATGTTAAGTACGCCAGCGTCTCGCTGACTTGACTTGACTACTATAGGATATAGTTTTAATACACCATCAGTATTAAAAATACTAAAGATTACATGTCTACTCTACATGTTTTTTCCTTACAAAACAAAAACTTCACTCGGACACAAATCTACATTTTAGTACTCGTCAAATTAAAAATCTAATGATATCTAAGACAGAGGGGGGAAACGTTTAATAGAGTTATAAAGTCGAAGAAACAACCGATACAAGTAACCCCAGTCACCGGGGTTTCTTCGGTCCTTTAGATTCCCTTTGTTTTTAAATATGACAAACGACGTATCTAAGTCTCTTCCTGTTTAACACACGGGACCTTGCAAGAATCCATGTAACCCAACTTAATTCGAATTCTTCTAACCCTTCCGTCGGCATTCTTTATCCATTACGATCGAACCGACGTTTCTAAATCATTACTTGAGTTTTGGAATTTAGGAACATGGAAGTTTCCCTCTGTCGATTTAGGAAAATCATACTTAAATATCTGATTTCTTCACAAAAAGTTCAAACACATTACATTACTGAGGAAAATTTTCTTTTTTTATCAGTAACACTGGACAATCACAACTGAATATAAAATTTTAAAGTGTAATGAATTTATCCATTTTCGTGTCTTGAACCGAACTTGTGAAATACGAACATTGAGAACACGTTGGCAAAATGTGTAGAGTATGTGTGTCTGCTGTGTCTCTTACCATTGGTCTGCAACGACGTTTATTTAGTGGCGAAGATTACGTCGACACCCAGACCGGTGATTCGGCAATACCGGACCCAAGAAAACTCAAGTCGAACGGGTGTCATGATCTTGAATTTACATACCGAACACGAAGACACAATAAAAAACAGTCGAGTGTTTATAAACTTTATAATGATGGACTACAATCGAACTAACACTTGTACTTTACCCATATCATATGTCAATATTCTACTAATAGGTTTACTAAGTCTTCAATAAACATAATTTAAAAATCTCAAATATGAACCATACCAAGTCAAGTCAAGTCAAGTCAGCGAGTCAGCACAGACGGAGAAACGCTGGGGCTGGGACAGGTAGTGGATGAGGGCCTCAAATGGGTTTGAGTACACGTAACTCAGTCACTACGGTAGATTGGTAGAGTAGGAGACAGCAGGGGAAGAGGAGGACGGAGGTCAGAAAGGGTTGTAGTGCCAGAAAAGGTTACTCAGTTGAGAAGCGTACTCCACCGGTTTCATAACCTCAAAACCGAAGTCGTAGTCAGGAAGGTCACTTGTGGCTCCTGACTAGAGGAAATCCTACTTGATAAACCTAGAGGAACGTCAGGTTCCCTGAGAGTTCTCAGAAGAGGTTGTGGTGTCAAGTTTTCTTAGTTAAGAACAGTCGAAAGAAATATCAGGTTGAGAGTGTAGGTATGTACTGATGACCTTTTTGGTCGGAACTGATCTACCTGGAAACAACTGCTTAATTGTCTGTAGTTTTGACCGATTCCCCATTTAATGAACTCTTCTCTCGTGTTCTCTTTAAAGACCCCACTATCTTTGACAATATAGAATTAAACCCATAGTAAAAGTACCCACGTGTGTAAAGAGTTTTGAGTACTTTACTATACAAAATTAAGCGACATACATTTAAATTAATTTCTTTTTTAATATACATTTAGAATGGAATTAATTTCTTTTAATTTTCGTGTTTTAATTTGTAAAGAAAACTATTCTTAAGAGAATAAAACCCTTATCTAGGTACCTAAAGTCAAACCCTAGGTGGTAGTTCATCCTGTAAAATCCGATAACTTATTGTAAATACTACTGTACACTGAAACGGGGTCTGGGTACACGACAAAGTATGACACACTTGACTTGAACTGGTACGTACTCGTCACTTCTGACTTGGGTCTCATTTCTCTGATTTCTCACACTGAATACGGTCGTTCGGGAACACGGTAGAACTAAGGTCGAGTCGGAAGGTTAAGAGTCTATAAGGACGCTTGTACGGAGGAAGGTAGAAACATCGGCGTACCCTCTTTTCTCTCGTTCCTCCCGATGGACTTACTACGTCTCCCCTTATGTGACTTCTCTCGTCGAAAGTTTTCCTCTACTCGCAAATAAGCTACGAAAACAGGAGTTTTTAGAAATAAAAGTGTCACTCGTGAAAGCCCCTTCCAGTCTAAATTTTTTTTGACAAGACTCCTCTCCAGTTTAAATTTCCGTCAGGACACTCAATAAACGACAAAATACCAAAAAGTGGACAACTCCACCTCCCTACCCTGGCAAACACAGAGTCCTCACGAAAAAGAGACAAAGAATAAAAAACAACGGAGCGACCCAGAGGGAACGTCGTGTACCCGTAAGAGGTCAACGTCGCGAACCCCCAGAGATCAACACCTCGTACCCAAGATCCTAAGCACCCCAGTCATGAACGACGTGTGACCGAGAGATCGACACCGTACTGCCGAATCACCGGGGCGTCGTACACCCTAGGATCAAGGGACTGGTCCCTAACTTGGACACACGGGACATACCCTTCCGTTTAAGAGTTGGTGACCTGGGGGTCTCTTCAGGAGGAAAAGAAAAAATATGGATAATTTTTTGCAAAAAATCGTTTTGTACAAACGTCGTCGTTAAAAATTTTGAAGTTGTTAATTAAGTAGTAGGATAGTGCCTTGAGAAGGTTCAAAAGGTCCAAAATCCATCCACCCGTAACAGATGTACGTTTGTACTAACAACGGTTTAAATTTACTATCTTTACACATAATCAACAGAAACAACTCATTTTTTTAATGTGGTCTTGGGTCGTCGAATTTTGTCATTTATAATTAATAAAGTGTGTCAAAGTCAACCAATTCCCCAGGTTCTCGTAGAATCTGGGGATTGGTACTTAAACTCGTTTGAGGTCCTCTGTCAGTTCCTGTCCCTTCGGAGCGTACGATATCAGGAACCCCAACGTCTCAGTCTGTGCTGACTCACTGACTTGTTGTCGTTGTCGTAGAATCGATTTAAAAAGACCAAACACTAAGGAGTACTCTAATGACGGTTCTAGAATCGATCCTGACGTCAAAAAGACGTCTGAACTGACGTCTACCATGTGAGTGTACGGACCGTTCTATCACACCCAGTAACCCTCTTCCGAAGGGAAGGAGTGGTACGCCTGAACTATCCACGAACTCGTAGGAGTACTCCACCAGGAGGGGTGACATGACGACCCCATAGGAATGTCACACCGTCGACGGAAGGGGGTGGCACTTACTAGGGTCTCTCTCACTTCTACCCTTGACGTCACAGAAAATACTAAACTGGAGTGTTCCGTGTAAGAAAGTAAAAGTGACATACGAACCGACCTGCCGATGACCCAAGATAACCACTCACTCTCCGTGTATCTTTATGTGAGGTCTCGAATGTCGAATATCGGGTGGGTCCCCTTGTGCGTGGAGAAATAAAAAATTTTTTATAAATAAAAATCTTAACAACAATTAGATAAACAGACACGACCAAAAATCAACGTCGCACACCCTGGAAATCAACACCGTACGCTTGAGAAACAACACCGTACACTCTAGGTCAAGGGACTGGTCCCTAGTTTGAGTGAGGGTGACGCAACCTTTCGTTTCAGAATTGATCACCTGGTCGTCCCTTCGGGGAGGGTCCACCGAAACTACGACAACCATACCCCTAGCGTGAACCTTCTCGTGACGTATACTCGTCAGGAGAGGGGACCGGATAAGGTTTACTGGGATAAAGTGAAAGATTCTTCTCCCTCTTCTTCCTTCGAGTCCCTTGTAGTCCCTTACATTCACGAGTGAGAGGAGGTGTCAGGTACACATACCTGATATATAGAATTTTTTTTATGTATACATATATAAAACAGTTTCATATCAACTAAATGTTACAAACTCCATGTGTCATTCCACTAAAGTCCATACGTATATGTGTATATAATAAAAACTTTAATAAAAGGTAGTGAAACTGAAAAGTGAAAGTACGTAACCTCTTCCTTTACCGTTGGGTGAGGTCACAAGAACGGACCTCTTAGGGGCCCTGCCGTCTCGGACCACCCGACGGTAGACACCCCAGTGTGTCTCAGCCTGTGCTGACTTCACTGAATCGTCGTCGTGCCCAATAATATTCTATAACTCATATCAAGGGACACACTTTCACGATCATCGAATCGACACAGACTGAGAAAAGCTGGGGTACATCGGGTGGTCCGAGGAGACAGGTACCTTAAGAGGTCCGTTCTTATGACCTCACCCAACGGTAAGGGAAGAAGTCCTCTAGAAGGATTGGGTCCCAAGTTTAGGTGCAGAGGGCATAACATCCGTCAAAGAAATGGTAGACTAGGTGGTCCCTTCGGGTATCAAAGGACACGATATGTCATTCGGAAACAACGTACAACGTATAACTAAAAAATTCAATCTTTAGGACGTAAAATAAGTATGATTCAGTTTGTTCACCTTAGTTTTACAGTATTTAAAAAATCAAGCCGTTTTTAAGTACAAAAGAATTTATATATAATATGGATAATAAATATATATACATATGTTTTCGTAAAGATGATACGAACTACTTCCGAATCGTTTCTTATAGTTTTCTCTACCTCTTTAACCTTTAATATTTGATTTACTTTATCCTCGTGACTTATACTTTATCTCTTTCACTTTATTTGATCTATTTTCATTTTCCAGTAGTATATACCTTGTACTTTTCACTTCCACTTTCAACGAGTCAGCACGGGAAACACTGGGGTACCTGATATGGCAGGCACCTCAAGAGGTCCGGTCTTATGACCTCACCCATCGGAAAGGGAAGAGGTCCCCCGGAAAGGTTGGGTCCCTAGGTTGGGTCCGTAGGGTACAACGTCCACCTAAGAAATGGTCGACTCGGTGGTCCCTTCGGGTTCTTAAGACCTCACCCATCGGATAGGGAAGAGGTCTCCTAGAAGGGTTGGGTCCTTAACTTGGCCCCAGAGGACGTGACGTCCACTTAAGAAATGGTCGACTTGATGGTCCCTTAGTAGTAGAAACTTTTTGCCTCTCAAGAAGTGGTGTCCTTTGACTTTTGGGAGTGATCTTGTAACTCTCCCCGGCCTACCTTGGGTACTTTACTCAAATTCGACGACGGACGGTCTTTCTTATCGAAAACCTTGTTTTCCTACCAAAGGTGGAAGAAATGAGTCTCAACAGTCCACCGATATCATCACTCTTTCGACGAGGTCTTTTCACGGGAAGAGACGAACATCGCGGGTTCATGGTAGTCAAGTCGACCCATACAAACACTGTCGTGGTCTCCAGACTAGTAACTCTGGGAAAGAGTTTCGGTCCTCTAGTATCCGTTTTTTCATGTCCGGGAGTCTCGTCGTTGGTGAAGTGAAGAACACAGACTTCTCAGAAAAAAAACAAAAACAAAATTTAGAACCTGTTACCACAGGAGAAGAAGAAGAAGAAGAAGAAAAAAAAAATTCCGACACAAAATTTTTTATAAATAAAAAGAAAGAAAATAAGTAAATCGACGTGACCCAGAATCAACGTCATGTGCCTTAGAAACTAGAAGTAACACCATACGTCCTAGAAATCAACACCTTACACCTAAGCAACGCCGTACTCTTGAGAAATCAACGTCGAACACCCTAGATAAAGGGGTGGGTCTCTAGCTTGGGACCGGGGCACGTAACCCTCACACTTCAGCATCGGTGTGGTCCCTACAAGGACCTGTTTTGAAAGAACTGTCATTACTCGATCCGGACCAACTATGTATGATCGAACTTTGATAAAAAGACACTTTCACTTCAAGGGTTACAGGAAAGGTGTGAAGATAGATCGCGTTTACTTATTATACGATACTAATTCTTCAAGGACCGTGGACCTTCGTTCTTCTCGGGTGGGGGACTACAGTTACTACATTTTCGTCAGGTGGTCTAGAAATACAACATTTCGGCCATAAATATAGACACTCAGCCAACCGGAGACACCTACCGACACAGGGAATTCATGATATTAGTGACGGTGTGACGTCACCAGGGGTCTGGATACTTATCAATGAAGGATTCAACAAGAATGTAAAGTCCCCGTGGAAGAGGTGAGTCTTAGATTTAAAACAGTACTCATTAACCCTCTCTTCCGTCCGGTCCGAAATTTAGGGGGGATTAGACTACTCAATAAAGACCGAAGACACCGAAGAGGAAACGACACTCCTTTCACTCGTGAATACAAGGAACTCGAAGGCGAAAGAGGGAGGAGAGTCCTTCACTTTATCCAGTAAACCTTTTCCGGTTCCCTGTCCTAACAGTATACGTCACCAGAAGTTTCACACTACGGGGTCTGGTTGTCGGAGTTTCGGTGGCCCTCTCTGAAGGGACCACCAGATCACCAATTCTGAAGCAGAAGGTCACGTCTCCGACGCTCAAACTAGGGACCAGCCCCTCGACTCTCGGGCGTACCGGACAACCGATTTTTTGGTTTTACATTTTGTCTTCATTGTGACATTGTTTTTAAGTTATTTCCGAATTTTTATACACCAGGTATAGTTTTTGTATAATTTTTTTTCGATGGACCCTTAAAGGATCTATACATTAAAAAAAGTAAGGTTGGGTCTAGATGACATAAGTTTCTCCTACCCCACTCCCTCACCCCTCAACCAAGTATCGTCGGACACCAAATTGTTTGAGAAGTCTACTAAGACAACGTTCGACTTCCAATTCTTCGTGACAGAATTATTTTTTCTCTGAGTCCCCATAAGGTCTTCTCCCCTTTAAGTATAGTTAACGACCTCTGTCCCAACTGATGTAACGTACCGTCATGTCCGAGACTTGGATGAGAACTCCGAGACCTCTACAGGGGTCAGACGGAGACACGAGTCACCTTTCTTTTCCTCTTTCCTCTTCCTCAGCACCACCATTATACTTAACCTCACCATCTTTACCTCTGTCGAACTCATTCTGTATACCCCAATATTCCTCCTTCCCTTTTTACTGTCCCAACATTTTCACATGTAACTCTAAAGGGACCACCAGGTCACCAGGCACGAGGGTTGTCCCTGGCCCCAAGTTAGGGACCAGTCTCTCGATCTACGGTGTATGGCGTTGGTTCTCAACACACACACACACGACTCAACGAAGGCAACACAGGTTGAAAAAAGTTGGGATACCTGGTCCGTCGTCATGACCTCACCCCTCACTCAGGGAGGAGGTTCCATCGAAGGGGTGGGTCCCTAACTTGGGCGTAGAGAATGTCGAGGACGTAACCGTGGACCCAAGAAATGGTGATCTTGGTGGACTGTTCGGACGTCGACTCTCAGTCGTACGACGTTGATTTCCAGGGTACACGACGTCACTTCTGGGTTACTTCGGTTTGAAATTTTTATATCTATGTACATATATACATGTTAGGTAATTTCTGGAAGGTCTTCTGCAGGGTGTTAGGATATAGATTCTGAACTACATAGAAATCTGTACTCTATAAATTAAAAATACTTTTAACTTTTTTTAGTAAAGTGACGAAACCAAAGGAAAAAATTAAGAGTTTTTTGTCATTCTTAACAAGACA
The DNA here is from genome assembly GCA_006410555.1 of Capra ibex. Classification (NCBI taxonomy): domain Eukaryota; kingdom Metazoa; phylum Chordata; class Mammalia; order Artiodactyla; family Bovidae; genus Capra; species Capra ibex. The sequence continues at coordinate 3,641,007 of SJYO01007308.1, forward strand.
AGCCGTTTTAAACGAAACTTGCACTTTTACAAAATAAATTAAGTTGTTGTAGACATTGTGTAAAAACGAAAATAAACATCAACTCTTGTAAGAATAAACTGACACTCCTCCTCCGGAAAGATGGAGGAGAATCCTTCTTAACAAAAGACAGAGATTGTAGACCGAGTAGGGACGTCACCCAAGAGGAGGACTGAGAGGAGAGACTACTTACTATTGGTGTACAGACAGGATAAAGGTACCTACACTGACCTAGACTTGGGGTAAGGTTGACACATTTCTGTATATTGTTTCCTTCGACGTCGACGACGCAACCGGTCCTGCTCCCTTCCCCCATCTGACGGAGTGTCGGAAAAGTGACTCTCACAACGTACGAGTCATCGAATCAGTACAGACTGAGAAACACTGGGGGACCTGACATCGGGCGGTCCGAGGAGACAGAGACCTTAATAGTCTCGTTCTTATGACCTCACCCAAAGATGAAGGAAGAGGTCTCCTAGAAGGGTTGGGTCCCTACTTGGACTCAGAGGACATCGAGGACGTAACCGTCCGTCCAAGTAATGGTGACTCGGTGGACCCTGAGACGGTCAATCATGTCCTCTGCATTCTCTGTGCCGAAACTGGGGACCCAACCCTTCTAGGGGACCTCATCCTTTACTGTTGGGTGAGGTCATAAGAACAGTCTTATTAGAGTACCTGTCTCCTCGGACCGTCCGATATCAGGTACCCTAATGTTTCTCAATTTATCCTGACTTACTAACTCGTGTGTCTGTGTAAAAAGGTTTCGTATCTCTGTTCCCTTAATCTAGACATTTCTAGAGTCATTGAACGGTTTCTTTTACATTTAATTTTTTATAATCTCTCACTTGAAACTAAAATGTGGGTCTTTAGATTAGGTATCGATTATCGTATTCACTTCTTTTACGTAAGAATTTTTATACGTATTACTAGAACAAAGGACCAATTCCATTGCCCCGTGAACACGTAAAAGTACAGAATCATACGCTTCACAACAACGGAGTAGTGAAACGACGGAAACTAAACGACTCACATTGAACACAATTCTCGTATACGCAGTGTACTAAGTTAAAGAAAAACTAAAAAAAGAATAATTTTAAAAATAGGTCTTTATTTTAACTCTTCTTTAACTCCAAAGAAGAAACCGACTTCGACGATCCAAACGTTCGAAATCGTTTATTTTTATCTCCCACGGATTTAAACTTTAGTCTATTTACTATTTATCCCAAAACAAAAAAATTCATACAGGGTACTTTATAAACTCTGTATAAATATAATTTGTAAAAAAGAATAAACTCTAAATTCGGATTGCTCCACAGGACGTAAAATTACAGTTGGGATTTAAGGATCATTGATATCTTAATACAGATTGGTAATATCAGTAACGTTTAGCGACCTCGACCAGGGGGGGTGGGGGGCGGGTTTAAATAAATGAATGAATAAAAATTAAACACCGGAGTAGGACGTCGTACACCCTCGGATCAAGGGACTGGTCCCTAGTTTGGGTGTGTGGGACATAACCATCGGTCTCAGAATTGATGACCTGGTAACCCTTTCAGGGGCTTGATAATTTTCAAAGGACTTAATAAATATCGAAGACGGTGTCACCGAGTCTACCATTTCTTAAACGGACGTTGCGTCCCCTCCGTCCAAGTCAGGGACCCAGCCCTTCTAGGGGACCTCTTCCTTTACCGTTGGGTGAGGCCATAAGGACGGACCTCTTATGGACCGCCCGATGTCAGGTACCCCAATGTTTTTCAGTCTGTGCTAAATCGTTGATTGTGAATCTAATCTAACTAACACCCGATAGATATCAAAATTCGTGGGTGACAAAAGTGAGGAGTTCTTTAGTCCGATCTTTCGTTCCTTACTCTCACTATCTAATATCCCTAGTAGGACTTCTACGAGACAAAAAATGCGTTATTAAAAACTTATCCAATATGTCAGTGCGGAGAAAAGGGGGGAGACAAAATCCAAAAGGTTCGAATATTATTCACTGGGTAACCACATAAAAAAAAAAAACTAACACTACTTTATATGTTTTGAATTTTAAACGGTAGAATTGAGGAAATTCACATGTCAGATCACCGTAGTTCATGCAACTGTGATAACCCGTTGATGGTCGTAGCAGGTGGAAGTCTTGGAAAAGCATAACGTTTTGCCTTTGAGGTATGGATAATTTGTAATTGAGGAGTAAGGAGGTCGAGATAGGTCTGGGACCGTGTGTGGTAAAATGAAAGACTAACATACTTACTGACGAGATCCACGAGGGTGGAAAGCCGGTAACACCTATTACGATACTTGTACCCACATCTTCAAGAAACCCACATATGGGTCTTACCTTTAACGACCTATAGATGTATAGACTCCAATAACTATAAAGAGGACCGTTAGAACTAAGGTCGACCACAAAGAAGGTCAGGTCGCAAAGAGTACTACACGAGACGTATCTTCAATTTATTCGTCCCACTGTTATATGTCGGAACCGCATGAGGAAAAGGATAAACTTTGGTCAGACAACAGGGTACGGAATTGTCATCATTTGAATTTTGTATTTAAGAACGGGAAGAGTATCTTCCTCGAAGGAAGAGTCAAACAACTACCCCTCGGTCTTCGAACCACGAGAAGCCATGGAAACGTATCCCTCTTAGACTCGTGGACTAACCCGACTCGTCCCTCGATGCCTCAGTAAGGGTAGGTGTAAGAAGGGTAGACCTCTCCTTTACGAAAGACACAAGGATAAAATACTGTCCAGGAGTATTGTAAATAGTAACTAACTAAGACACCGACAGAATTCCGAATAAGATGCACTTAACGTATAATCTATGTCTTTATTAAGTTTGAGCAGAATAAAATAAGAAAAATGGAAGAGAATTAGTTGGAAACCGTAGACACCCGAATTTGTATAAAGTCGAACCTGAAGGGACCACCAGATCACTAATTCTGACACACAAAGATGACACCCCCTGTACCCAAGCCAGTGACCAACCCCTATAAGGTATACGACACACTATACCGGTTTTTTTCATAAAGTTGAACTAAAGTTTTAATTAATAATGAAATACTAATTTAACTCGTAATAGTATATATACCGTACATCGTTTATGGAGATGTTGTAGAAGACTTTTATAAAATATCCATGGAATAAGTTGTTTTCAGTGATAATCTTAAAACTCAAAAACGTGAAGATTTACCAAGGATCTCAGTCACTAAAAAATCTAAAATCCAGAAAGACTTAACAACTCACAAGACAATTGGCACAACCAGATGGCACCAAAGAAAATTTGGTTAAATAAGACCAAAGAGAGACACGAAACTCTAAAACTTACCGATTGAGACGTACTTTGTTCGAATATGGGCCTGGTAGACCACATAGTTCCACTGGCTAAGAATTGAATAAACTAATTTACAAAGAGTTTATAAGAGACGATATGCGTATGCGTGCATAAATGGAAGTGGATCTATAGAACCTAACATAGAATCTAAATTCTGTTCCAGTAACGAAGAGTCAAAAGCCGAGGAACAAAGTGTCTTACACTACTGTTGTCAGTCAAGTCTGTTTAATATTTTAGTACTGTGTTATTTTGCAGAAAACGTTAAACAGGGTTGAACGGTCATAATCATGTCCTTTACACTGTGATTTGAGACGAACAAATACTTAGGGTTTATGACTCCAAACTTTAAGAATCTTCGCGACCCAACCTAAAAACCGACTCAATCGTAGTCCTAAACACGTCGGAGGACACAGGACAATCCGGAAGGAGGGACTGTCGCGGATACCCTTCGACACACCCACCGACTTGCAATCAAACGGAAAGATAAGGGTCGAGCCGACAAACTGGACCCTTGGTCGTGTCGTGTCACCCCCTTTTCGTGACGTCATTTTTCGTCTACTGGGTTGCACGTAAACCAAAACTCGATCGGGGAAGTAGAGAGAAATAAAGGACTAAAAATTTATCATGGTAGACGGGACGAGATTAATGGGGTGACGATGACAACATTCCTATTTATAATAAACGTTTCTGAAAAACATTTAAGTTTTCGGGATATGTGTCTATTAAAAATGCATAATTAAATCTCTTCCTCTCCCGTTACCGTGGGGTGAGGTCATGAGAACAGACCTTTTAGAGTTCCTGTCTCCTCGGACCACCCGACGTCAGGTACCCCAGCGATTCCCAGCCTGCGCTGACTCACTGAAGTGAAAGTGAAAAGTGAAAGTACGTAACCTCTTCCTTTACCGTTGAGTGAAGTCACAAGAACGGACCTTTTAGGGTCCCTGTCCCCTCGAACCACCCGACGGCAGATACCCCAGTGTGTCTCAGCCTGTGCTGACTTCACTGAATCTATATATATATATCTATATTAAATCTCTTTACCCAACTACATGGTAGATGAATCCCGAAAGAACCACCGAGACCTCTTAAGTATTTCTTAGGAGGAGTTACGTTCTCTATGCCCAAGTCTCCCAAACTAGGGACCCAGCCCTTCTAGGGGATCGTTTACTGGGGGGGGCGGGGGGTGAGGTCATGAGAAAAAGAAAAATTGAAATAAAATGAAATGTTATGACATAACCAAAACGGTATGTAACTGTACTTAGACGGTGCCCACATGTACCCAAGGGTTAGGACTTGGGGGGAGGTGAGGTCATGAGAACGGACTTTAGAGCACCTGTCTCCTCGGACCACCTGATGTTAAGTACCTCAACGTTGCTCAGTTTGTACTGGCTCACTGATTTGTTTGGTAGATAAATTGTACTCTCTCAATTTGATTAAATATAATTCATTACAAAAATGTTAAAGTTCTACAAAGTGTATATCCAGAGTAAACTTGTAAAATCGTGATAACACTTCATCCTTCTCTACGACTATACTGGTCTGGATAAGACCCTTATTCCTTTGACTCCTACAACCACGGGACCGACTGTCAGTAAGGTAGTCCTCGGAGTCCCAATTCTAGGGTCCCGGAGAGACGTCGGGACCCAGTGACAGTAGTGGAGACGAGAGAGAAGTACGAGGACTTATCCGCCTTCTTTCGGTAGTAAGCCACCAAAACAATAGAGGAAAGTCGACTCGGGACATTGTGTCCTTTTCTATCTCGACGAACCCAACTTCGTTCTCTGTTCCCCGAATCCCCAGACATCGAAGTCTGGACCTCGGGAACGTGACCGGAAACAGAGACCGAAGAGGGATACCGGTAAAACACTTAAAGTCCTCGGTCGTCGAAAAGGAGTACACTACGAAGTTCGTCGAAGAACTTAGTCTTTAAATGTGAAGACCACCGTTTCCTATGTATGGTCCTTCCCGAGTTACCGTCTTAGACAAACCCCTGTCCCCTCCTTACACCAATAAACGTATCGTTTGTAGAAATGTACCTAATCGGTAAATAACCCCGCCTCATCATTGTACCACCCTCCTCAAAGACCTTCCTCATCCTCCTGTCCTTCCGAACCTTAATGGAACCTGAGAATATAATAAACTGAACTGAACAAAGGGATTCATCTAACAAGAAATTCTGAAGAGTTCCTGGAATACATTCCGAACAAATATATAGAGCGTTCCAGGATGTCCCACTGGTTTACTTATTTTGTATCTCCTTTCATGACCTTATCAAATTATCAAACAGAAAAATTTTTTAAATTAACAATTAACCTCTTATCAACCAAATGTTATAACACAATCAAAGAAGACATGTCATTTCACTTAGTCAATATGTATATGTGTACAGGTGAGAAAAAGTCTAAGAAAAGGGTACAACCAGTAATGTGTCTCATAACTCATCTCAAGGAACATGATATGTCATCCAAGAATAATTAATAACTATAGTTAAAATATATGTCATCATACATACATAGTTAAGGTTGGAGGGTTAAATAGGAAGAGGTGATAGGGGAACCATTGGTATTCAAACAAAAGATGCAGACACTGAGATAAAGACAAAACATTTATTCGTGTAGACATGGTAAAAAAAAAGTCTAAGGTATATATTCGTAGAAAGTCACAGGATAGAAAAACGGTAAAGTATGACAAGTACCCCAAGAGTTCCGTTCTTACGACTTCCCCAAACGGTAAGGGAAGAGGTCACCTGGCGTAAAATATTCTTGAGAGGTGGTACTGGACATGAAGAATCTATCGGTATTTACCGTATCGAGTATCAAAGTAACTCAATCTGTTCCGATACCAGGTACACTAGTCAAACTAATCAAAAGACACTAACACCAAAAGTAAGAAAGACGGGAGACTTCCGAACACCTTCGAAGGACTACCCTCTCTGACTGACACCCCCTTTGACCTAGAACAAGACTACCCACCCCGGTACGAGTCATTTAGAAATTACGTTAAAAGACAAACTACCCTACCTCGAAAAGACAAAAAAAAAAGACAAAAAAAGACAACTACCCTACCTCGAAAAAGACAACTACCCTACCTCGAAACACTGTAACATGTCTTCCGTCACTGGTTGTGGTAGGGGTTCTTTTTCTTTACGTTTTTCCATTTTATCAACAGACTCTTCCGGTACGTTTATCGACTCTCTTATTCTCTTCTCTTTCCGTTTCCTCCTTTCCTTTCTATGTGGGTAAACTTATGTCTCAAGGTTTCTTATCGTTCCTCTCTGTCTTTCGGAAAACATCACTAGTTACGTTTCTTTATCTCCTTTTGTTGTCTTATCCTTTCTGATCTCCAGAGAAGTTCTTTTAACCTCTATGGGTCCCTTGTAAAGTACGTTTCTACCCGTGTTATTTCGAGTCTTCACCATACCTGGATTCTCTTCGTCTTCTATAATTCTTCTCCACCGTTCTTATGTGCTTTCTTGATATGTTTTTTCTAGAAGTGTTGGGTCTATTGGCACTAGCACTAGTGGGTAGATCTCGGTCTGTAGGACCTTACACTTCAGTTCAACCGGAATCCTTCGTAGTGATATTTGTTTCGATCACCTCCACTACCTTAAGGTTAACTCGATAAAGTTTAGGACGGTCGTTTAAACCTTTTGAGTCGTCACCGGTGTCCTGACCTTTTCCAGTCAAAAGTAAGGTTAAGGTTTCTTTCCGTTACGGTTTCTTACAAGTTTGATGGTGTGTTAACGTGACTGGAGTGTGTGATCGTTTCATTACGAGGTTTAAGAGGTTCGGTCTGAATTTATCATGTACTTGACNCACCTCCACTACCTTAAGGTTAACTCGATAAAGTTTAGGACGGTCGTTTAAACCTTTTGAGTCGTCACCGGTGTCCTGACCTTTTCCAGTCAAAAGTAAGGTTAAGGTTTCTTTCCGTTACGGTTTCTTACAAGTTTGATGGTGTGTTAACGTGAGTGGAGTGTGTGATCGTTTCATTACGAGGTTTAAGAGGTTCGGTCTTAATTTATCATGTACTTGACACTTGAAGGTCTACAAGTTCGACCTAAATCTTTACCGTCTCCTTGGTCTCTAGTTTAACGGTTGTAGACAACCTAGTAGCTCTTTAGTTCTCTCAAGGTCTTTTTGTAGATGAAGGAAATAACTGATACGGTTTCGGAAACTGACACACCTGGTATTGTTTGACCTTTTAAGAAATTCTCTACCCTTATTGTCTGGTGGAATAGACGGAGGACTCTTTAGACATACGTCCAGTCCTTCGTTGTCAATCTTACCCTATACCTCGTTGTCTGACCAAGGTCTAGTCCTTTCCTCATACAGTTCCGACATACAACAGTGGGACGAATAAATTGAATATACGTTTTATGTATTACGCTTTACGACCCGATCTATTTCGTGTTCGACCTTAGTTCTAACGACCCTCTTTATATTTATTGGAGTCTATACGTCTGCTGTGGTGGGAATGCCATCTTTTACTTCTCCTTTATCTCGGAGAACTACTTTCACTTTCTCCTCTCACTTTTTCAACTGAATTGCAAGTCTTTTGTTTCTAGTACCGTAGGTCAGGGTAGTGAAGTACCCTTTATCTACCTCTTTGGTGTCTTTGTCACTGTCTCAAATAAAAAACCCCGAGCTTTTAGTGACGTCTACCACTGACATCGGTATAATTTTCTGCGAACAAGGAACTTTCCTATCGATACTGGTCGGATCTGTCGTATAATTTTTCGTCTATATAATGAAAAGGTTGTTTCCAGACAGATCAGTTCCGACACCAAAAAGGTCATCAGTACACACCAAAAAGATCATCAGTATATTTCTTTCGACTCGTGACTTCTTAACTACGAAAATTTGAGACCATAACCTCCTCTGAGAACTCTCAGGGAACCTGACGTTCTAGATTGGTCAGGTAGTATTATTTTTAGTCGGGACTTATAAGTAACCTTCCTGACTACGACTTCGACTTTGTGGGTTATGAAACCGGTGGACTACGCTTTTTGACTGAGTGACCTTTTCTGGGAATAAGACCCTTTCTAACTTCCACTCTCCTCTTCCCCCGATGTCTCCTACTCTACCAACCAACCGTAGTTGTTGAGCTACCTGTAATCGTTTGAGACCCTCAACCACTTCCTGTCCCTTCGGACTACAAGACGCCAGGTACCCCAGTGTTTCTCCACCTGGAATGACCCGTTGACTTGAGTCAACTAACTATATATTCGTATAGTATAGTGTGAACAGAAAAAGATAGACTGAAGTAAACCGTACTGTTAGAATCCAGGTAAGTACAACGACACTTACGCAATAAAACAAGAAAAAATACTCATCATAACGTACCTACACACATGGTGTAGAAGACAAGTAGACAACCACCTGTAAATCCAACAAGGGTACGGGACCGATAACTTATATAACGATGTTATAAGTCCATACACATAGAAAATCTTAATACTAAAAAAAGACTTAAATACGGATTCTTACCCTAACGACCTAGTATACCATGAAGACAAAAAGCAAAATATTCCTTGGAGGTGTGACAAGAGGTATTCAAGTCAGTCAGTACAGGTTGAGAAACGCTGGGGTACTTAGTGTCGTGCGGTCCGGAGGGACAGGTAGTGGTTGAAGGTCTCAAGTGAGTCTGAGTGCAGGTAGCTCAGTCACTACGGTAGGTTGGTAGAGTAGGAGACAGCAGGGGAAGAGGAGGACGGGGGTTACGGAGAGTCGTAGTCTCAGAAAAGGTTACTCAGTTGAGAAGTGTACTCCACCGCTTTCATGACCTCAAAGTCGAAATCGTAGTAAGAAAGGTTTCTTTAGGGTCCCGACTAGAGGAAGTCTTACCTGACCAACCTAGAGGAACGTCAGGTTCCCTGAGAGTTCTCAGAAGAGGTTATGGTGTCAAGTTTTCGTAGTTAAGAAGCCGCGAGTCGGAAGAAGTGTCAGGTTGAGAGTGTAGGTATGTACTGGTGACCTTTTTGGTATCGGAACTGATCTACCTGGAATCAGCCCTTTCATTACAGAGACGAAAACTTATATGATAGATCCAACCAGTATTGAAAAGAAGGTTCCTCATTCGTAGAAAATTAAAGTACCGACGTCAGTGGTAGACGTCACTAAAACCTCGGGTCTTTTTATTTCAGACTGTGACAAAGGTGACAAAGGGTAGATAAAGGGTACTTCACCACCCTGGCCTACCTACGGTACTAGAAGTAAAAGACTTACAACTCGAAATTCGGTTGAAAAAGTGAGACGTGAAAATGAAAGTAGTTCTCCGAAAACTCAAGGAGAAGTGAAAGACGGTATTCCCATCACAGTAGACGTATAGACTCCAATAAATATAAAGAGGGCCGTTAGAACTAAGGTCGAACACGAAGAAGGTCGGGTCGCAAAGAGTACTACATGAGACGTATCTGCAATTTATTCGTCCCACTGTTATATATCGGAACTATATGAGGAAAAGGATAAACCTTGGTCAGACAACAAGGTACAGGTCAAGATTGACAACGAAGGACTGGACGTATGTCTAAAGAGTTCTCCGTCCAGTCCACCAGACCATAAGGGTAGAGAAAGTCTTAAAAGGTGTCAAATAACACTAGGTGTGTCAGTTTCCGAAACCGTATCAGTTATTTCGTCTTTCTCTACAAAAAGACCATGAGAGAACGAAAAAGGCACTAGGTCGCCTACAACCGTTAAACTAGAGACCAAGGAGACGGAAAAGATTTTGGTCGAACTTGTAGACCTACAAGTACCAAGTACATAACGGCTTCGGACCGAACCTCTTAAAACTCGTAATGAAATAATCGTACACTCTACTCACGTTAAAGGTACTCGTCACATCCTCCCAAGGGAAAAGAGGTGTGGGAGAATTTTCCGGTCAAATCACAATCTGAAATAAGATTTAAAAAACTTGTGGCCAATATACAATCTGTAACAAGATCTCTGAGTCTATTATATTACTCGTTTCGTCCAAGAATATGAGAACCTTGATCGTAAACACAAAATGAAATCTTTTGTCTATATTTGTAGCCCTTCTGTAATTAACTATCTCTACAAGTAAGATTTATGTCGAAACGAACTCTTTTAACAATCACAAAAATATATAAACAGAATTACTTAGTGTACAATCCATGTACAATATTTCACTACTGTTATTACTTATACATACGTGTATGTACACACACTTAAATCGTCATTTAATCTAGTGATCCTAGACCAAGATACCTAGTATGTCGAAAGTCAAAAAGTCAAAACAGGTCTTAAAATGTCGTCTCTCCAAATATTTCCTTAGGAACACAAGATACTTGAAGTACAATAGGTAAATAACAAATTTTTTACAAAATCACATATTGTTTACATAAGTAGTCTATACTCAATTCGTGTGTGATTTAACTTAAATTTAGAGTTATATAGTAACCCTGTCAACTTTTGTAAAGACGTAAGGGAGAGTCCTTCTGTCACCGTGTTAATTTTACCCGATCATACAGTAAACAAAAGAACTGGGAAATAAAAAGAAGTAAAAATAGTTTTATGTTTTCTGGTCATTTTTCCTCCATTTCTTACACAAGTGTGTAAAGGACTAAATAAATATTAAGTATAGTAAAATCTTATACAAGACTACCTAAAGTGAATTTTTACAACGACGTAACAAAATTCTAGTGTAGAATTCGGAAATAAGGGTGAAGACTGTCGGACACACCATATCGTCAAATCTCGATACTGAACTAGACCAAGTCTAGGGTCAGACCGAAACTAACCCCCTACTTTCACGTGTGACCACAATCTCAGTCGAGTTTTTAACTCAAATCTTCTTCATTATTACGTAAACATCGACCTGACTCGGTCTACCTTCCACTACCACGGTTCCTCGTGGAACACCCACCGTCCGTAGTACACGTATCTACACCAAACCCCTACGAAAAAGAACTTCGATGTTGACCTTTGTCTGATAACCAGTAAGTAGACCCTTTACCGTTGAACCCAGGAAATTCAGACATCGTAATGTTTGTCACTCGTCTAGCAATCACACCACCCTTAAGTCTTAGGTTTCAATTTCTCTGTCACCCTTATCTATTCTTCGTATTTTCAATCATTTTAGAGAGACCTTACCTGACAATCGGTGTTGTCTCCGTATCTTATCTGTGGACTTTTATTATGTCAAAAATATCCCAATTTCTGTGATCTCCCGTTTACTTATCCCGGAATATTAGACATAGACATCCGTACCACGAAAAATATTTGACCAACTCTAAGGGATTTCATATAATAGAACCATCTTCCTTTCCTTACGGATCTTTAATATCATCAAAATAAAGATCGAGAACAAAAAAAAGTAAAAGACTCGTCGACAAAGAATCCTAATTCCTAAATCTTCTAATCTGTATGATAAAGTCATTATAAGTCAATATATAAATACAATAAAAGTAGTAACTTGTATTTTGACATTGGACCCGTAACATCTATCAGAAAATCTTTTTTTATTGGAAGGAACAAAGATGGGTTGAAGGCAGTAATAATGGAGAGGGCAGTATCAGACAATGTAACGGTGGTCTTAGTAGAAAGGCCAATAAAATGACAGAATTTTATCTTCGAAAAAAATCACAAAGGGATAAAAGATATTTGGATTCGGACTTGGGGAACCATATAAAAGACTGAATCAACAACCTACAGCAAGTCACCATACGGACACGCGTCTTACACACACGACAAAAATTTTGAGGATTCACGAAAGATGACAAAAGAGTTATAAAACTCCGTTATGGTTGAGGACTAAAGACTCTATTAGGAACTGTAACTTCTTTCACCTCTTTTGGTGATCTGGTAAGTCCATACTGGATTTAGTTTATGGAATACTGATATGTCACCTCCACTCTTTATCTACATTCCCTGATCGGACTACTCGATACTTACCTCCAAACACTGTAACATGTCCTCTGTCCTTAGTTCTGGTAGAGGTTCTTTTTCTTTACGTTTTTTCGTTTTACCGACAGAATCCTCCGGAATGGTTATCGACACTTTTATTCCCTTCGTTTTTCGTTTCCTCTTTTCCTTTCTATATGGGTAAACTTACATCTCAAGGTTTCTTATCGTTCCTCTCTATTCTTTCGGAAGGAGTCGCTAGTCACGTTTCTTTATCTCCTTTTGTTATCTTACCCTTTCTGATCTGTAAAGAAGTTCTTTTAATCTATGGTTCCCTTGTAAAGTACGTTTCTACCCGAGCTATTTCCTGTCTTCACCATACCTGGATTGTCTCCGTCTTCTATAATTCTTCTCCACCGTTCTTATGTGTCTTCTTGACATGTTTTTTCTAGAAGTGCTGGGTCTATTAGTGCTATCACACTAATGAGTGGATCTCGGTATGTAGGACCTTACACTTCAGTTCAACCGGAATCTTTCGTAGTGATACTTGTTTCGATCACCTCCACTACCTTAAGGTCACCTCGATTAAGTCTAGGACTTTCTACTGAGACACTTTCACGACGTGACTTATACGGTCGTTTAAACCTTTTGACTCGTCACCGGCGTCCTGACCTTTTCCAGTCAAAAGTAAGGTTAGGGATTCTTTCCGTTACGGTTTTTTACAAGTTTGATAACGTGTTAACGTGAGTAGAGTGTGTGATCGTTTTTATTACGAATTTTAAGAGGTTCGGTCCGAAGTCGTTATTCGCTTGACATTTGAAAGTCTACAAGTTCGACCAAAATCTTTTCCGAATCCTTGGTCTCGTTCAACGGTTGTAGGTGACCTAGTAGTTTTTTCGTTCTCTCAAGGTCTTTTTGTAGATAAAGACGAAATAACTGATACGGTTTCGGAAACTGACACACCTGGTGTTATTAGACACCTTTTAAGACTTTCTCTACCCTTATGGTCTGGTGGACTGGACGGAGAACTCTTTAGACATGCATCCAGTCCTTCGTTGTCAATCTTGACCTGTACCTTGTTGTCTGACCAAGGTTTATCCTTTTCCTCATACAGTTCCGACATATAACAGTAGGACGAATAAATTGAACATACGTCTCATGTAGTACTCTTTGCGACCCGACCTTCTTCGTGTTCGACCTTAGTTTTCTAACGGCCCTCNTTTAGTGACGTCTACCACTGACGTCGGTACTTTAATTTTCTGCGAATGAGGAACCTTCTTTTCAATACCGGTTGGATCTGTCGTATAAGTTTTCGTCTCTGTAATGAAACGGTTGTTTCCAGGTACATCAGTTCCGATGCCAAAAAGGTCATCAGTACATACCTACACTCTCAACCTGACACTTCTTTCGACTCGTGGCTTCTTGACTACGAAAACTTGACACCAAACCTCCTGAAAACTCTCAAGGAACCTGACGTTCCTCTAGGTTGGTCAGGTAAGAGTTCCGCTAGTCAGGACCCACAAGTAACCTTCCTGACTACGACTTCGACTTTGAGGTTATGAAACCGGTGGAGTACGCTTCTCAACTGAGTAACCTTTTCTGAGACTACGACCCTCCCTAACCCCCGTCCTCCTAATCCCCTGCTTTCTCCTACTCTACCGATCTACCTTAGTGACTGAGCTACCTGTACCCAAACCCATCTGAGCTCCTCAACCATTACCTATCCCTCCGGACCGCAAAACGCTAAGTACCCCAGTGTTTCTCAAATTGTCCTGACTCGTTGACTTGACTGGACTTTGTCGTATAACTTTTCGTCTCTGTAATCAAACGGTTGTTTCCAGACAGATCAGTTCAGATACCAAAAAGGTCATCAGCATATACCTACACTCTCAACCTGATATTTCTTTCGACTCGTGGCTTATTAACTACAAAAACTTGACACCACAACCTCTTCTGAGAACTCTCAGGGAACCTCACGTTCCTCTAGGTTGTTCAGGTAGGATTTCCGCTATACAGGACCCACAAGAAACCTTCCTGACTACAACTTCGAGTTTGAAGTTATGAGACCGGTGGACTACGTTTCTCGACTGAGTAAACTTTTCTGAGATTACGAGACTTTCTAACTCTCGTCCTCTCTTCCCCTGCTGTCTCCTACTTTACCAACCTACCGCAGTGACTGAGCTACCTGTACCCAAACACATCTGAGGTCCTCAACCACTACCTGTCCCTCCGGACCGCACGACATCAGGTACCCCAGCGTTTCTAAGTCTGTGCTGACTCGTTGACTTGACTTTGTCAAGACAACAAGTCGAGTGTGGTATAAGAACCACAGATATTACGAGAGAAGAGGAGACAGACCTTAGAATGAAGACGAAATTCTGGATCGAATTTACAGTGAAGACGACACTTCGGAGGGATTAAATTAGGTCCAACTCTTAATTATTTTACAAGGAATGAAATACTTAAAAGACGGTATTAGGAGTCTTCTTGTCTTGTTTTAGGTCTCATCGATGTTATATAATACAGTAATCTAACCGTTTCTTTGTTCTTATAAACTGCGATATAAGTCCGGTCTTCCCTTTACTGGGACGTCTGTTGAGTCTAGATACTTTCTTCTTCCTTCTCGTGTTCTTTACCATTTATTACACCCATTTGTGTTTATACTAATCACAATGTTTAAGTCCACATTGGTCTGTCCACAAAATCCATCAACATTCGTACTATCATAATTAGGGATCTGATTCTCCTCGCTCCGACGATCGTCTACGTAAAAACGTAGGATCTTGTCACGGTGAATATGTGTATCTCTCCATCTATAAACTATATGAGTATATCTATCTACACATAAGTCCTTTACAAAATCACGAATGTACACCATCCTTGAAGTCATCTATTCTCCGTTCATTTTCTCCTAGGGACGACACGTCGTCAAGTTTCAAATTATATGTTTGTTAATAGAAGATTAGTCTTTTCATCTACGGTGTCCGCTCCGTATTTATCGCAGGTCCTCCTCTTTATAGTGGTGGATGTATGAAATGGACAAAAAGATAGGCATATTGTTTTCACCTTGTCCGTCTAGTGACTAATCTAATTGTTTCTTCTTTGGTACTTTAAATCGTTTTCTAAACTCCTAAAAAAGAGAATAAACAACGTTTAAGAGGACCCGTATATTCCTGGTACAATAGTCTAAGGAAACCTGGGGCTAGAGAAAGTATTCGACATATAGAGAATTAAAGCGAAACACATGTCATGTAGGTTAACAGGAAAGGACGGGGATCAAAAAACAAGGTGACTAAAGTATGAATACTGTTAGACGGAATTTCGTTCTCCGTAGGAAAAGGGGTAAGTGAAATCACTAATAGTACAAAAATATAAATACTATTTGATTCCTATATAAAACATGTCAGTGATACCGTTAAAATATTTCCGGTTTACCGGTGATACATGAAATCTCAAAATTTGAACATGTTGACGGTTGTCGAAGACTCTGTCTACCTCCTTACTCTACCAGTGGGTTTGGTAGAACGTCTACCGTTACTATTCTTGTCTCCTTTTATTATGAATTTTTATTCTTTGACATTAATAAATTTCTAAGACCTTACATAATATCTCGTCTCTCTTTGACCTCCTTTTCAGTCAGAGTCTCTAGACTAACCTCCCCAAGTCTTGACACTCAAACATCGAAGGACACGTCATCACGAAAAGAAACATTATTGACGTCCCTGTATAACGTCCGAGTGAGCGATTTTCCTCGTCTCTAGCTTCTAGTCCCGACCTTTTCGTAGACCTTTAAATTTCCCTTTAGGATCGTCGTTGTCTTAGCATCTTTCATACGTAGAATTACGTATATATAGATGCCCTCTGAGGTCCCTCGGACCAGTTTCTCTCGGACACTTTTATTTATCTCTGATCTCTGTTTTAATGAATGGAGGATTTTCTGTCTCGATGCTCCTCGGTTCAGACACTTCCAGTACCAACAAAATTGACTCACAAAGAGTTATCAAAATTTCGAATACCGGAACTTTACCGTCTCTTTCGACCTTTTAAACTCATTTATAATATTTTAGTTCTTTTAGTGTCGTAAAATCGGGGTAGAAACGGTCTCAGAAACCGAATGACTGTTCAATGTGTCGTATCCACTCTTGGAGTCACCAATTACATTCTTATAAAAGCCACCCTTCGGTGTTCTTGTTTTGTTCGGTAGTCGTCGACGTCAGGTGTATGTCTCCGTATATGTCCTCCGTCCCAAACGTCTCCCATAAGTACAATCAATTGATGGATGAGCTTGTCTTCTGGTCATTAGGAGTCTCCTTGTATTGTCTTCGGTCTCAGTAATGTCATACAGTAGGGTGATCTGTACGTTTCTTTATTCTTACAAACTGGAAGTTCTTTTTAAAGTCCATCTTCCTTTTACTGGAGTCTTCGTTTAACATAGTTATCCTTTTTTCTCATAGTCTTTAATATTTATACACCCTTTTATCTTTCGTTTTAATATTGACATAGTCACCCAAATATTACATATATTAATATTATGTATACTATTATCGGGATTCCTACCTCCGTCCTCGTCTATTCATCTTTATATGACAACGTACTAACGATACAAATAGACTTATTTAAGTTATAATTGATATCAATTCCTATAAATTTTTACGTATAAAATAAAAAATAAATATACAAATAACCACTTAAAATTTAAAAAAAATGAACTTCATATCAACTAAATATTACAAAGTCCATATGTTAAAGTATGAGTATATCAAAGTCAAAAAAAGGTAATAACCAATAATGTTATATTACAAAAGGAAAAGTCCAAGAAAGGGTAACATCCAATAATGTTCTATAACTTATAGAATATTATATCAAGGAACAACCAATAGTTAAAATACACATTATCATACATAGATAATTAGAGTTTAAGGATTAAATAGGACGGGGAAGGAGAAACCATTGACATTCAAATAAAGGATACAGACACTTAAATAAAGACAAAACATTTATTCAAGAAAAGATAGTAAAAAAATCTAGGGGGTATATTTACCGTGGGGTGAGGTCATGAGAACAGACTTTTTAGGGTACCTGCCTCCTCGGACCACCCGACGTCAGGTACCCCAGCGATTCTCAGCCCGTACTGACTCGCTGAAGTGAAAGCGAAAAGTGAAAGTACCTATCCTCTTCCTTTACCGTTGGGTGAGGTCATAAGAACGGACCTCTCAAGGTCTCTGTCTCCTCGGATCACCCGACGGTAGATACCCCAGCGTGCCTCAACCTGTGCTGACTTCACTGAATCATCGTCGTATATTTACTATGGTATACTATAAACAGAAACAGACTGAATGAAGTGAATGATACTATTAGAGATCCAGGTAGGTACAAGGACGTTTACGTAATAAATAAAAAATACCGATTCATTGTAAGGTAGAAATAACTAAGTAAACAACTACCTGCAAATCCAACGAAGGTACAGAACCGATAGCATTTATCACGACGATACTTGTAACTTTACGTACACATAAAAACTCAATGTCAAAAACAGAAAAGGTCGAGAGACGGGTCCTCACCCTACGACCTAATGTATTGAAATAAAGATCAAAAAATTCCTTGCAAGTATGACAAGAAAAATCTCGATGTGGTCAACCGTAAGGACGGTTTTCAGATCCTCCCAAGGGAAAAGAAGTGTGGGAGAGGTCGTAAATAATTACAAACTACTACCGGTAAGACTAGTCACATTCCACTGTGAAGTACCATCAAAACCAAACGTAAAGAGATTATCAATCGCTACAAGTCGTAGAAAAGTACACGGACAACCGGTATTTCTACGTGTAAAATTAGGGATCTCATCGATGTTTTTAACACATCTCTATTTCGATCTTTTAGATGTCGTTTTTATTTTAACTAAATTTGTAAAAACTAATTATCTTTTTTTTCGTCCTTTCATCCTTTTTGTCTTAGTTTGTTACTACCCTGTTTAATTGTTTATGATTTTCCGTCCGGATTTATATTAGAATAATTATTAATGTAATTTACAGACACCTGGTTAGTTTTCGTCTTCAATATTCTGATCGATTTTATTGTTTACGACTGATTACGACAGTACTTTGTACGTAAACATTATTCATCCATTTTAATATAATCGTCTTTTCTGACATTTTGTTTCTATGTTGTATGTTTATCATTTGTTTTCTTTCAACCGGAGAAACGGATTGTACCTCACGATTGGTATTCCGACTACATTTTAATATAGACGACCCTGGAGGTGTACCCCCCTCACGACACATTTTCAGTAGAGTGACTCTTTCGACCACGACTCTCTACTTTTTTTTTTCCAACCTAACCCACATCTGAAGTTTTGTTCTCATTATAATCTCCATTCCTCCGTATAGAGTATTACTGTCTTACCAGCTATATTATCCTTCTATATTGTTCATATTTACATATACACAGATTATTATTTCAAAGTTTTATATTCTTCAGTTTGGACCGTTTTGACTTCGCTTTGTATCTATATAGTATCAACTGTGTAGAGAGTATTGATTGTCTTGGTCTGGTTTTTTTAGTCATTTCTATACCTCCTCGTTTGATTGTAAGTTTCGGTAGAATTAGGTTGACTATGAACACCTGTGTTATAAGTCGACGTCTTATGAGTGACAAAGGCTCACGTATATCTTAGAAGGGGTTCTATCTGGCATATGACTTGATGTTTTGTACAAAGTTATCTAAAGTTTTCTAACTTTCGAATGTCTTATACAAGAGACTGATGTCACCTTAATATAATTTTTAGTTGGTATTATTTTTAGATTCTTTCGGGGTTTATAGACCTTTAATTCATGGAACGACGTTTTATAAGTACCCAGTTCTTTATTTTTCCTTCGAATCCTTATAAAAATTAATTCACTATTCTGTTGTATAGTTTTTCTTATAATACTGTCCACGTCAGTATCATCAGGAATCTTTCTTTAATATCGAAATGTACAAATACAATCCTTTCTCCTTTTTTTTAATTTTATAACTGGATTCGAGTACGGAAGTACGGAATCCTCTGATAAGTCGTCAGCTTTGTCTTCCTATCCGACATAACACCATTGTTTCTTGGGATTCTAGAGTCATCGACATAGGTGGTTTCAAACGAAAAACGAGGGACCACCGAGTCTGTAATTTCTTAGACGGACGTCACGTCCTCTGGGCCCAAACTAGAGACTTATCCCTTCTACGGGACCACGGCCCCAGGTCGGGGTCACCTAGGTCCCATTAAGCTTTGCCCCTGTCGCACCGCTCCTTTTTGAATAAATAAATCTTTATATTACTCTCTAATCCTTCTTTATCACATCATCCTTTTAAATCACCTCTTTTCTCCGACTTATTGAACCAAATGCCCCTTTCGGTTATTTTGAAGTCCTGTTCTTCAAACGTGGTAGATGTAATCCGGTGGCCACAGACAAACTTATCGCCTCTTACGGGACGGAACCCGAGGGAGAGAGTGGTTAGAATCTTCGGCCCCGTTCATTCATCTATACCACTCGGAGGTGCGGGGTCTACTCTTAAGTCGGTCTTTTATCTCGTTCTTTTCTTCTGTACCCCCTATGGTCAGGTCACTGACCGGGGGGAGATAACAGACCTTTCCGGAATATATGAGAACTAAAATGTGTCTCTAGTTACCTATTATGTTTTAATACGTCGCAGTCGTCGGGACTGAGAATAGCTCTGGTCGAAAGAGAGACGTATGAATCAGTATATGTGTTCAGAATCCACTAAATGTAGTAGAAGACCGGTCTTCCGGTTAATTGTAAAATGTCGGGAAAAGACTATTCCCAAACAGTTGGTCTTCTGAATAAACACAACAAGAAGGGTTTCAGACCACGGTGAGAGTCTTTCGTGATTTATTTCAATGTAACAATGTATCGTTACTATGTTGTTAAATATTGTTCATTTTCCTCATGTCACTAAATATTGTTTCTCTTTTCATTAATTGAGATTTCAGATCACAACGATTGTAGTTTTGATGGTATAAGGATAAAGACGTAGGGCTAATGTAACTAATTATAGGAGGGTCCACGGATTTTCTATTTCTTATACCTCCGGACCGTCGTCAGTAACTTAGTTGTCACTTTTGAGCAGTGGTTATATTAAAAATCGAAAAATCTTTTCCGAGACATAGAAATTCTACGAAATTCGAAACACGGAGAGAGCCGACCCCCCGACGTTCGTTAAGTGTTCAACATTTTTCAGGTCCCCTTGGACAGTCCGTTCAATCTCTTGGTAGTCTCCCCAAACTCGACTTTGTAAGGAAAGTACACGTCCTCTGACCTCGGGACTCAATTGCAAAAGGTCTCTTACAGTCTTTCGTCCGACTGAGACCAAAAACCCCCATCTACAAGTCCTTTTGGGTCCCCCTTGGGGACTTCGATCTAGTGCGGAAACACACACAGACCGAAGGAAGGAGTACTGGAAACGGTACCCGCCCTAAGGAGTGCGACCGAGGGCCGTGGGACCTCTTCCCTTACCAATGGGTGAGATCATTAAAACGGACCTCTTAGGGTACCTGTCTCCTCGGACCACCCGATGTCAAGTACCCCAGTGTTTCTCAGTCTGTGCTGACTCACTGATTGTGAAAGTAAAAGACAGGTTACCCTCAACCTAAAGACGAGTAAGATCTGTGAGTCCAGGGGTCCGAATATCCGAGATGTCGACGTGTACACGAGGGTACGTCGTTTCCTCCCGTGTTCACAGTCTGGTACTTGACAAGGAGTTTTGAAGGTGGACCTCCACCGTGTATAGCAACCGACCTTATCCAAGACACCGGTGTGGAACGATGTTTCTCTTTTCCTATACGTTAGGACAACACTTGGATCCACCGAACTACCAAATCAACGATTCAACACAGACTAAGAAACACTGGGATACGTGACATCGGGTGGTCCGGGGAGACAGGAACCCTAAAAGGTCCGTTCTTATGACTTCACCCAACGGTCAAGGAAGAGGTCCCCTAGAAGGGGTGGGTCCCCAACTTGAAACCAGAAGACGTAACGTCCACCTAAGAAATGGTCGACTCGGGGGTGCCTCCGAGATCCTGGATATTCTTTCTCTTTACCCTATAAACACTTGATGAGTTCTTTAGAATACTCCCCCTACTCTGTATTTGGTATTTTGTCGTAATTTTATATACTTACTCTCAAGGAGTCGGACTTCGAACCTACCCCACCGATCTTTGGGAAGGGTTTCAGTGAGACTCCCCAGAGGATGTCGAAGTATCTAATATCGAGCTTTTGGAGATGAAATTTCTTTTGGAGATCGGATTGTTAGACCTCTTGATCAAAATCCAAAGTTTCTACACATGGGTTTTGTTTAACTCGACTTAACTAAAGTGTAATCTAACATTAAAAACTTCGTTAAGTCACTGAAACAACTTGAAAATATAATGAAGAATAGAAACCATAATACAGAATTCTCTGAATGGGTCCTTCAATACCTTTTTATGATTAATAATATATGATATATAATGGTAATATAGTAATATAATTGTATGTTATAATTATATCATAACAATAGACACGAAATTATTCAATTTACTAATAATACCATTTTATTAATATGACAACATTCTTGACATCTCTGTCAATTGAAAAATAAATAAATAAATACCAACACGACCAGAAGTAACGACGTACCTGAAATTAACGCCACTCGGTTCCGATGAGAAAAAAATTTATTATTTAAATAAATAAAATTAACCTCCGATTAATGAAATGTTATAACATAACCAAAACAATGAGTCGGTACTTTTTCTTATGTAAACTTAGTCAAGATTACTCTACCTACTTTGACCTCGGATAATCTCACTTCATTCGGTCTTTCTTTTTGTGGTTATGTCATATGATTGTGTATATATACCTTAAATCTTTCTACCATTACTATAGGGACATACGTTCTGTCGTTTTCTCTGAGTCTACATATCTTGTCAGAAAACCTGAGACACCCTCTCCCTCTCCCACCCTACTAAACCCTCTTACCGTAACATTGCACATATGATAGTGCATTCTTAGCTTAGTCGTCAGATACAGGCTGCGTCCTATGTCGTACGAACCCCGACCACGTACCACTACTGGGTCTCTCTACAATACCCCTCCCTCCACCCTCCCCCCAAGTACAAACCCTTGCGTACATGTGGACACCACCTAAGTACAGTTACATACCGTTTTGGTTATGTCATAACATTTAATTTTATTTCATTTTTTTATTTATTTAATTAATTTTTTTTTTTTTTTTTCCTTTACTTAGTGGTCAGGTCCAAGCTACATCCTACGTCCTACGAGCCCCGACCACGTGACCCTACTGGGTCTCCCTACCATGCCCTTCCCTCCACCCTCCCCCCAAGTCCTACCCCTCGTGCACGAGTGGGCACCGTCTAAGTACAACTACACACCGTTTTGGTTCCGACCAGAAACAACGCCACCCTTCCGAAGAGTAACGCCGCCGAAGAGGACGACGTCCGTACCCAAGATTCACGTGCCCGAAGTCATCAACATCACGTATCCGAGCCGACGGGTCTTTGTACACCGAAGAAGTTCTGGTCCCAAGTTTAGACACACGGGTTGTAACCGTCCGTCTAACAATTGGTGACCTGGTGGTCCCTTTAGGCTGTCACTCGAAAATTTTGATAAAAAATAAAATTAAAAAACTGTCACATGAAAAGGGATCGAAATAACTTCATATTATACATATGTTTTACGTATATTAATTACATACATTAAACCACTCAAACCTGTATACATATGTGAACGCAATGACACTGATACTAGGTCCAGTCGACGAGGACGACGATTCAGCGAAGTCAACACAGGTTGAGACACGCTGGGGTATCTGCCTTCGGGTGGTCCGAGGGGGCAGGGACCCTCAGAGGTCCGTTCTTGTGACTTCACCCAACGGTAAAGGAAGAGGTCACGTACTTCCACTTTTCACTTTCACTTCAGTGAGTCAACACAGACTGAGAATCACCGGGGTACCTGACGTCGGGTGGTCCGAGGAGGTAGGTACTCTAAAAGGTCCGTTCTCATGACCTCACCCCACGGTAAGTTATGTCACATGAAAACTGTCACATGAAAAGGGATCGAAATAACTTTATATTACACATATGTTTTACGTATATTAATTACACACATTAAACCACTCAAACCTGTATACATATGTGAACACAATGACACTCATACTAGGTCCAGTATTTGTATAGATAGTGGAAGTTTTCAAAGGAACACAGAAAAAAACTAAAACACAAAGAAGAAAAGAAGAAGGGAAGGAAAGAAAGAAAGGATTATTCTTGTGGATTGTACTCTAGATTTTTAATTGTATAAAGATTCACGTGTTAAAGAATAACAATTACTGTCCAGTATCCGTCATACAACTTGTCGTCTAGAAAAGTTGAATGAGGAAAACACATTGACATTGAAACGTAAAAAATTAGTTGTACGATCCCCAACCACCACTATGTCCACCATAAACCGCATACCGTCCCGAGTAGTTTCAGGTTTAAAACGGAACGACATACAAAACGGAAGAACACCTCAAGGACCCTGTCGTATGTGGTCCTTTTAACATTAAACTCTTCGTTTCACGAGAGAGAATTATTGGTCCTCCGACACAACCTCACCAGACTTAGACACAGTACCCTGGTCACTCCAATTCACGAAGTCGTACATATTAATCGGGTCTTATAGGTTAAGGGTTCACTCGTATCTCAGGGTAATGGGAGAGACTACCTATTTTGGTCCTTTTCTCTGCACCTTTCTACAGAAACTTGGGAGATTTCCATGTCACTGAACCGGTGGACCAATACCAACGGGACCCGAAACCGGGTATTCTAATCGTTTAAGAGGACCCAACCCCCCTTCACCCTCGTCCAACTCGAACCTTTATCTACCTAGTCTGTCTCCACATACATCCACCCTTCTCCTCGTCTTCACGATCGAAGAGGATTGTTCTAAAATTCCTCGAAAGGGGGTTCCGTTTGATACACAAAGAAAATTTAAAAATTTTAGACAAGAGTCAACTTTCCCCTTTTATTTGACTTTCAGTGAGTTTACATAGGCTGAGAAACACTGGGGTACCTGTCATACCAGGTACCTTAAGAGGTCCGGTCTTATGACCTCACCCATCGGAAAGGGAAGAGGTTCCCTAGAAGGGTTGGGTCCAGAGGACGTAACGTCCACCTAAGAAATGGTCGACTCGGTGTTCCCTTCGGGTTCTTATGACATCACCCATCGGATAGGTAAGAGGTCACCTAGAAGGACTGGATCCTTAACTTGACCCTAGAGGACGTAACGTCCGCCTAAGAAATGGTTGATCCGATTGTCCCTTCGGACTTTCCCCTTTCCAAAGGGAAATAAGACATTACATATTATTCGAAATGTATAAAAATATAACATTAAACAATAAAAATAGTAAATAATAATATAGGTATCAAATAGCAATACTCGTCATAATTTCTGTTTAAAAGGAGGGTAAATTTTCAGATGTATCATATCTGATATTTTGATAGTTTCCGTCAAAAAAAATTTAGAAAAATCTGTGACACTTAAACTTTCAAATAATTTTAACTGGAAAAATTTTTATTGTAGTTTTATATAACAGATTTGAAATATACGGTAAATAGTCTATAAAAGATAGGGTTAATTATCAGTTACCACCACAGATTACTGGATATTCAATTTTTTTTTTTTTTGACAGTTTCTTTTAAACTCCTCGTCGGTCATCTACCATCGTACGATAATTCAAACTTTACTTCGAGACGGTTTTTACATGTTATAAAGTCGACGTTAAACCGTGATAACCCTACTTTACTGAAGTATAAAGTGAATCTTTCGACGTAAAATTAGTTGTCTGTTTATCGAAAATTCACTCGTTCGTCAAATAAGAAACGAATATTAGACATAAACGTAGCAAAATCCGTATCATCGAAACGTTTCCTCTATCGATCGTAACACGTCAATCCTTATCGCATGACATTGAAAAGAGAGAAGAAAGGTGTTACGAGTCGTGTCACTTCCGTGTACTAACGAGTTCATGAACTAGTCCTCACAAAATCACGTTTTTATTAAGTTTACAAAATCAATAATATGAAAGATAAGTTTCATATCAGGACATCTAAGGATATGCCAGACATTTCTGTGTGTATGGACGTCGTGTGTGGTCACATCGAGTCACTGGTACGACACATTATCTTGAAATATAATCTTTGAAATGATAAACTCGGAAGGTAAGAGACGAAGATGGGGTAGAGAAGAGACGAAAGTCGGTTTGAAAAAAAAGAAATAAAATGAAATGTTATGACATAACTAAAACGGTATGTAGTCGGTTTGAATTATGTTCACGGCCGACGGACGGGAACAGACATAAAGAACGATTGGTGACTAATGACAGGTAGGAAAAGTCAAACTGAAAACGGGAATAACACGGTAGTTTGACGAAAACTACTCCAAAGATCATAGAGGGACAACGATTTAGGTCCCCTGTGTGACATCTGGGCAGAAGGAACGAGAGTCGTTGAAGAGTACGACCTAGGGACCCGGACGACGCACTCTCAGACACAAAAGGATAATCAAAAAGAAAGAGGTCGACGTCGACGAGTCGTAAGTACTCTAAGGAGCAGAAGAGGACAGACTCGATTACACCTCCAAGGAGTCCAGTGTCAGCAGAGACTGCTGAAAGAAAGTTCAGGGGGAAAGTACGGCGGTCGAATAGAGATAGTAGCACCGAAAGGGGTGGGCGGTCCTTTCGGCTGGAAACGTGGACCCAGTGTGTCAGTAGAGAATTGACAGAGAGATTACAGGTCTGAGTGAAAGATGGTCAGGGAAGAGACGTAGAGAGGTCTGTCTCGAACAGTTTTCGTTGGAGTGAAGAGAATCACTCTGGTGAGCGTTTCGAGAGCACTTTAGGTATGGTGACGTCACAGATAAGATCAGGGTGGATGTAAAAACCGAGTTAGGACTCGGGAAGAGGAGGTAAGTCACACGAGATCGGGGTCATAGGTCTAAAAGGTACAGTCGGAAAACCGATTCTAGCACATATCAACCCCCGCAGGGACCACCGAGCGACCATTTCTTAGGTGGACGGTCACGTCCTCTGCGTTCTCTGCGTCCGAGTTAGAGACTCAACCCTTCTAGGGAACCTCATTCTTACGGTTGGGTAAAGTCATAAGAACGGACTTTTTAAGGTACCTGTCTCCTCGGATGACCCGATGTCAGGTACTCCAACGTTCTCAGTCTGTGCGGACTCGTTAACTCGTGTACTTGTAGGAACCGATTGACGGACGTCTGGAAAGTCGTCAAGAGACGGACTAAGAGAAAGTCCTGGGGGTTGGAGTAGAGTTAAATTTACAGAGAAGGAGTTCTTGAGGAAGGGACAGTGGTTTCTGTCAGAGTCCAGGAGAACACTGTTCCAGAGTAAAGTAAACCGTAAAATAAAGTCTCGGAAATTGTGTTGAGGTTAATTTATTTTAAAATATAGCAGTGTACAAAACAGGATCTGACATTCGACGACGACGGACCAAGAGACAACATAGGAGTAAGAATCGTTTTAGGGACTTTGTCTGATCCAACCATATCTGTACACTAGTTGACGTAAATTATGTACGGAGTCCTTAGTCTTTGTAAAATAAGAGTTAAAGGTTTCGAATCGAAAAGTAACAGTTTCTAATACATAGTTGAAGAGTCTGATTAATGAAATTCTTATAACAATGATCTTCAAATAAGTCTCAATGAGCACAGTTTTACTTGAAAAATCTTGGTTCATATAAAAAATTCTTCACCGAATTTTTGATACGAATAACTTTCAACTATCAAAAATATCTTATACATGGTGTTAGAAAAGAAAACCGGAAAAATCGTCAGAGAACATTAATACCAACTATGGTCAATCTACTGATCTTCTCAAAGTTTACGACTCGTAGGTTTCTTTTTGGAGTAAGCCTGTAAAAAAGAAAAAAATTACACTCATATACACTCTTAATATATGTCGGATCGGGTGTAAAAGTCTGTATAAGAGTTTAATTTACTTTTTCTGTAATTCTATAAACATATTACCGGGGTTAATAAAAATTTCATTTATTGTCAGGATCAGTTAATCAGGAACATCCACTGTTAATGAAGATTTTTATATGGATTGAAAATTGTAGATTTAAACTCGTTTCTTCTCGTCGTTACTGAGTTGTAAAAAGGAAAAAATTTGACTTTGATAGATCAAGTCGAGTTAGGCTCTCGTAAGAGAAAAGGATTTAGTTGTAGGAACCTATCGAAAAGAAAAACTAAAATCTTACTAGACAGTCGGATTATTCATAACTTATGGAGGGTCGATGTGATGAGTGTTAATATGAAAAGACATTCTATGTGACAGAGGAGGTAATAGTTTACACCCTCTTCTCTTCCCCCTACACACTTCTCCCAGTCACACACGGACCTCATAGTAATAATCGCTCATATCACATGGTCAGGGTATTTGGTCCGCCATTATTAATTCTTGAGATAAGACTGCCACTAATCGAATTAGAGACACGATGTAAAAAGGTGTAATCTCTTTATATCATAAAAGAAGAAACAAAAAACCGACACGGTGCTTCGTACACCCTAGAATCAAGAGACTAATCCCAATCTTGAGAAGGGAGGACGTCACCTTTGTACGTCAGGATTGGTGACGTGTTGGTCCCTTCGGGGTCTTTATGTCATGAGAATCTCTCAATAAAGAAGTGAACCAAGTCTCCTATTTACTTTTGTAAGAAAAAGGATAATCCCTATATAAATAAATGGATCTTTAGTTATATTGTCCCTCCTTTTTTTATAAGTACCGAAATGTTACTGTCAATTCCTTAGAACAAAGTACGATGTACTTTCGTAAAATTGCTTACTTGTCTCTGTATTAAATTTACGACTTTATTGTAAACCTTGTTAGACGGTAAAAAACAACGACAACAGTAACAAAGACAACACATGGTTAAGAGAAAGACAACTTACGATAACATATATAGGACGACGACGACGGCGACGATTCAGTGAAGTCAGCACAGGCTGAGACACGTTGGGGTATCCACCGTCGGGTGCTCCGAGGGGGCAGGGGCCCTAAGAGGTCCGTTTTTGTGACCTCACCCAACGGTAGAGGAAGAGGTTACGTACTTTCACTTTTCAGTTTCACTTCAGCGAGTCAGCACAGGTTGAGAAGTACTGGGGTACCTGACGTCGGATGGTCGGAGGAGGTAGGTACCCTAAAAGGTCCGTTCTCTTGACCTCACCCCACGGTAACGGAAGAGGCACATATATAGGATCTCCACCAAATAAAAAAGGACCCTAGAAGACAATTCTCTTACCAGTACTGAAATACTGTCCACGTATCGATTGTGGTATGAGTCACTACTTTTCGACTTTCGTAAAGGAGATTCTAGTTTTTGTTCTGTTCCTACGGGTGAGAGTCATGAAAATAAGTTGTATCATAACTTCAGGACAGAGGTCGTTAGTATGTTTTTTTTCGTTATTTTCCTTAGGTTCAATCTTACCTTCTTCATTTTGACAGTGAAAGACGTCTACTGTATTATGATATATACCCTTCGATATTTCTACGGTGGCTTTTCGATAATCTTATTTATTTAAGTCATTTTAAAGTCGTATATTTTAATTATATGTCTTCAGATCCCGGAGGGAACATCGAGTCAGCCATTTCTTAAACGGACGTCACGTCCTCTGGACCCAAACTAGGGACCCAACCCTTCTAGGGGACCTCTTCCTTTACCGTTGGGTGAGGTCATAGGAACGGACCTTTTAGAGTACCTGTCTCCTTGGACCACCTAACGTCAGGTACCACAGTGTTTCTCAGCCCGTACTGACT
This sequence comes from Capra ibex, assembly GCA_006410555.1. Taxonomy (NCBI): domain Eukaryota; kingdom Metazoa; phylum Chordata; class Mammalia; order Artiodactyla; family Bovidae; genus Capra; species Capra ibex. The sequence continues at coordinate 3,670,078 of SJYO01007308.1, forward strand.
CACTGATTGTGTGTAGTACAAAGATATATAATTGTTTCTTGATAGTCTTTCTCTTTTATTCTTTTGTTAGGTAAATGTCGGTGTAGTTCTTCTTATTTTATGGAACATTATTTAGATTGATGCCTCTAATTTTTTTTGGACATGAACCTTTTAATATATTATAACTACTTTATTTAACTTCTGTTGTGTTTTTTTACCTTTCTAATAGACACAGGTACCTAACCTTCTTAGTTGTAATATTTTTACTGGTATGATGGGTTCCATTAGATCTCTAAGTTACACTAGGAATAGTCTTTGGTTACCGTAAAAAGTATCCTGACCTTTTTTTATTAAGGTTAAAAAAAAAAAAAAAAACACCTTTGTGCTTTCCGAGACTCATCGGTTTCGTTGGAACTCTTTCTTCTTGTTTCGATCTCCATATGACACAGAACAAGAGTTTGATACAAAACGTTTCAATGTCAGTAACTTTGTCATACTATGAACGGGGGTTTATCTGTGTATCTGGTCACCTTGTCTTATAGTTCGGGGTTTTACTTGAGTGTCTATATACCAGTTAATTAAATGTTGTTCCCTCCATTCTTTTTGTTACCCCTTTTCTTTTGGAGAAATCATTTTACTACACCTCTTTTGACCTATCGATGTACGTTTTTTTAAGTTCAACCTGATGAAAGAGTATGGTATATGTTTTTTATAAGATTTTTACCTAATTTATGAATTTACAATCTGGACTTTTAATTTTTAGGTCTTCTTTCGTATCTGTAATCAGAATCGTCATAAAAAAACCTATATTGAGAAGTCTGTCTCCTTTGTGTTCGTTTTTATTTGTTTACCCTGGTATAGTTTGATCTTTCAAGGACGTGGTGTTTCCTTTGATACTCTTTTTACTTTTGTAGTGAATAACTTACCCTCTTCTATAAACGTTTACCATAGACTATTCTATGTGGTTGTAGATTGTTTGTTTATTTGTTCGTCGAGTCCGTTAGTCCCCGTCTACTCGACTTATCCGTAAAAAGGTTTTTTTCTGTATGTTTACTGGTTATCCGTGTACTTTTATACAAGTCGTAATGATTTATAGTCCTTTTACGTCTATTTTTGGTGTTGCTCAATAGTGGAGTACAGACAGTCTCACCGACAATTGTTTTTCTGTTATTTGTCATTCACACCCGTTCCCACTTCTCTTTTCCCTTAGTATATGACAAACATCTTGATATTTAACCACATCCGAAATACCTTTTATTACCGCCAAGGAACTTTTTAATCCTTATCTTGACAGTATGCTAGATCGTTAAGGTGAAGATCTGTAAAAGGTTTCTTTTGTTTCTGTGATTAAGTCCTTCTGAATACGTGGGACTACAAGTGACATCGTAAAAATGTTAACAGTTCTATACCGTCTATTTACCGATTTCTTCCGTATACACATACACACATCCATACATACACGAGAGTGTGTGTTACCAAATAATGAGTCGGTATGTACTCTTATTTCAGAACGATAAACGTCGTTGTACCTACCTGTATCTCCTATAATACGATTATCTTGATTCTCTCTTTCTGTTGATGGCATACTAAAACGAATATACACCTTGAAATCTTACTTTGTCTTTATCGGATTCTCTATGTCTCTTATTTGGTCACCAACGGTCACCAGTGATCTCCCCTGTACACCACCCCTACTCACTTTTTCCACTCTCTCCTATTCTCCATGTTGAAAATCAATGTTTTAATTTTCTCAACGTCACTACTTTATGTGTCGTACTTCTATATCAGTCATTATAACATTATAGAAATATAACACTGTCTACCATTAATCTGAATAACACCACTAGTAAAACATTATATATATTTGCGACTTAGTAATACAACATATTGACCCTGATTGTACCACAACGTCCAGTTAATTTGAAGTTTTTCTTTTGTCTCTCTCTTACGGGTACGGACTAATAGGTCACGGTCAGTCTACCCGTATTTGTTTTAGTTCTTTTCTCTTTAGTAGAATGTAAACAATAAGGAAAGAGTTTTCTTTTTATGTCTGTTCGTTTTGTCTTCTCAACCTAAGAAGAAAACCTGATATACAATAACAAAACACAATCAGACCCATGAAACCAAAGGACACCGTCTCTGACGTGAGTCTATTCGAATCTAATTAAAGTAAAAAAGGGACGATAAGGATAAGATGTGTACGATCTGATGAACTGGACCAAGGTACCCAGTGACTACGAGACAAGTAAACAAGTCAGGAGCGGATAGACACGAAACAAAACCTATCAAAGGTTAAAACAGAAAGATCAGTAGCTATAAAAGAAGACGTTCCTCATTAGACGACAATCAGAGTCGATCGTATCAAAACTGAGATCTTCAGTAGATCGGACAAAAGTACACATATTTAAAGTAGACCAGAAAGACACAAAGAGGTAGATAGAAAAGGAAGTACAGGAACTCTTATAATTTTTTTACATATTATCGAGACAGTTGTAAAAACAGACGATTAAGGAAGTAGAGACAATAAAGACCCAGACAAAGATAACTAACGAAAAAAAAGAAGGGGACCAACATCCAGTATAAAGAGACGAAGAAACACACGGACCATCAAAAACTAATCTATGATCTGTATTTCCCAAAGTGTCACAACCTAAAACAACATAGGGAAATTTACACCAACTAGGTAAACAAGACAGTGCGTCAATTTATTGAACGTCTAATCAAATTAGAAAACTTCGACGACAATTCGAGACAATCCCACCCAGGACTCATCGGAAACAAGAAGGGACCACATTCTTTGTGGCGCCCTTCTTCCTTGGTGGGGATACCTGGCAACTAGTCCCGGAAAATAACCCGCCAGCGAGAACCCGTCTTGAGGGCCCCCGCCCATTCGTTCCTTCGCTCCCCCCCAGACGTTTCGTTTCCCTCAGACGCCCCATTTCCCTCAGACGCCCCCTCAGACGCCTCAGACGCTCCACACTCCCCACCCCTCCCCCAAAATATCGGTCCCGACCCCGAGGGTATATTCCTTCTTTTGCGCCCGAGTCACCACTAACCACAGGTTCCCGAGGCACAGTCGAGGACTAACCTGCCGCTCCCGAAGCACAGCCGAGGACTAACCAGCCGAACCAACGGCCGGGTAGAGGTCCCGAACAGACGTCGCGGGAGATGACCCTGTACAGGCCTGTACGGGCCCGTACGGGTCCGCACGGACTGGAACGGGACTAGGAAGTAGGACTGGAACGGGACTGGGAAGTAGGACTGGAACGGGACTGGAAAGTAGGACTGGAGCGGGACTGGAAAGTGGACCACCGACTCTGACATTTCGCAGACGAACGTTACTCCCTCTGGGTCCAAGGTAAGGACCCAACCCTTCTAGGAGACCTCTTCCTTTACCGTTAGGTGAGGTGAGGTCGTGAGAACGGACCTTTTAGGGTACCTGTCTCCTCGGACTATCCGATGTCAGGTACCCCAGCGTCTCAACCTGTGCTGACTCGCTGAAGTGAAAGTGAAAGTGATTCCACACTAGGAGGATTCCTGAGATGGGTTGTGAGGCACATAATGTACCAGAGAGGTGAGACCAACCATCTCCGTACTCGATAAAGGTCGGGACGGATTTGAGATCCTTAAAAAATCAGATAACCAAGCAAAGAGATGGAGCACCTCAATGTGGCGTATGTACGTGTCTAGACATCAGTAAGTACCAAGTCACTTGGAGACGCGTAGAGGTCTCGGAAGACACACCGAGGAAGGAGAATATGAAACAAAGTTTTAGATCGTCTCAGACAAAAGAGGTGAATCATACAGATGACACGATATAAACTCCAGAGAGAAGGACCAGATACCGAACTTTGATGGAAGTCTCACACACAACCTCGTTAGTCTGACGACTTGAGTGAAAGGGGGAAGTGAACCCCTAGTATAAAGTCGTGACGAATAAAAGGTTATAGACTTTTTGTAAAAAAAAAAGTGTATAAAACAGGTCAAATACTCGTCTTTCCTTTAAAGACGAGTATCGTCAATTAGGAAATTCCCATCTTCCTCTTTAAATTTTTAATATCTTAACTCAAGTAAAATATTTACTTATTAAGTAAATTATAATATAGTAATTTTTTTAAAGGGGGAACGGTAATCCACAGTACAGGAAAACAAGGTAGGTCTTCTAATACACACTAAATGAATTGAGAATGGGATAAAATCCTATAATTTGGACAAAGACTATAAGATGGTAAAGTTTCTTCTGACACAATTTGTAGGAACCTATACTTAGAAACAAAAAAAATGTAGGTCAATACAGAAAAAAAAAAAAAAAAATGCTTAACTTTTTTTTTCAATGGACGGACACAACTCAGAATCAATGTCGTGCGTCCTAGAAAATAACACAGAGTCCCCGAGAGATCAACACCGTGTACCCGGGTTATTATGTCGCGTGTCCGAATCAACGGGGTGTCGTACACCTTAGGATCAAGGGACGGGTCCCTAGCTCGGTTGTAAGGGGACGTAACGTCACTCCTAAGGATTGGTGACCTGGTAGTCCCTTCGAGGCGGGTGAATACGACAACACTATATAAAGAACTCCACCACAGTGACCCAAGTTTCTAAACTCTCACAACGAAACGACACGATGACACGATTCAGCGAAGTCAGCACGGGCTGAGACACGCTGGGGCACCTGACATCGGACGGTCCAAGGAGACCAGTACCCTAAGAGGCCCGTTCTTATGACCACACCCAACGGCCCGGGAGGGGTCCCCTAGAAGGGCTAGATCCCTACCTTGGACACAGAGATTTGAGAGGACGTAACCCTCCGTCCGAGAAATAGTGATGACGGTGAACCCTTCGGGAACTCTCACAAGTCAAGTCAAGTCAGCGAGTCAGCACAGGCTGAGAAACACTGGGGTACTTAAGGTCGTGTGGTCCGGAGGAACAGGTAGTGGTTGGGGGCCTCAAGTCAGTTTGAGTACAGGTAACTCAGCCACTACGGTAGGTCGGTACTCTCACAACGACGACGATTCAGTGAAGTCAGCACAGGTTGAGACACGCTGGGGTATCTGCCGTCGGGTGGTCCGAGGGTAGGGACCCTAAGAGGTCCGTTCTTGTGACCTCACTCAACTGTAAAGGAAGAGGTTACGTACTTTCACTTTTCACTTTCACTTTCACTTCAGCACAGGTTGAGAACCGCTGGGGTACCTGACGTCGGGTGGTCCGAGGAGGTAGGTACCCTAAAAGGTCCGTTCTCATGACTTCACCCAGTGATCACGGAAGAGGTGTGGGAGGTTTACATAACGATCCATGATAAACCTTTCTAACATGGTCTAAAGGTAACCGTAACACACGCTCGTGAGTAAAACGGTGTGGGAGTTGTCGTGTCGTGTCGGATAAAATAAGAAAGTCACCGCATATAACTTACGTCAATGTCACACTCCAGACAATGGTCCTTCTATTTCATGTCGGAGAAAGGGATCTCCCGAGTATCCACCCACTACCTCTCTCTACCATTTGGGTAGTGGTCTTCTACTATTTAAAACCTTCCTCTCTAGTTTGAAACGGATTCTTTTGGAAGTATGCAAAAGTAGTTTATAAACTCCTATCTGACAAAAATTATTCCAGTGTGTCTCTTTTTTTACAGTCTTCCCAATCATCCTGTAAGTCTCAACTGAGTAACCTTTTCTGAGACTACGACCCTCCTTAACCCCCGTCCTCCTCTTCCCCTGCTGGCTCCTACTCTACCGACCTACCGTAGTGCCTGAGCTACCTGTAACTCAGACTCACTTGAGGCCCTCAACCACTACTTGTCCCTCCGGACCGTACGACGCTAAGTACCCCAGCGTTTCTCAGCCCGTGCTGACTAGCTGACTTGACTTGACTTGAGTTGACTTCACACTTCAGTCACATCGTATAAATAACTTATCAAAACGACCATGGTTCTAACACAATCCTCACTCTTACATGCTCCTTTATTTCATCTTAAACCTCCGTCTTTCGTCTATCACTTCCCGAGACATACCAGAACTCGATCAGTTTGTGTGTGAGGTTAGGACATGTAAAGTACCCACATGACCTTAGGAATATACATCAGTTTAAATTGAACGATGGTAACCGAAATAAAGAGAACAAGGAATGTCTCCAACGGTTTTAGAAAAGTATTGTCCTCAGGATAAAGTAGACTCTCAATTGAGCTCGGAGATTTATGGTGTCACTGGGAAAAAACAAACAAAGAAATCTCTAGCCCGAAAGGACCACCGAGTCTCCTATTTCGTAGACGGACTTTACGTCCTCTGGACCCAAACTAAGGACCCAACCCTTCTAGGAGACCTCTTCCTTTATCGTTGGGTGAGGTCATAAGAACGGACCTCTTAGGGTGCCTGTCTCCTCGGACCGTCCGATGGCAGGTACCTCAGTGTTTCTCAACTTGTCCTGACTCGCTGAACTGAAAGTGAAAGTGAAAGAAATCTCTTATCAAACTCAAGAACAGACGAGAACAGCTAATTTATCCGAACTAAGAAAGAACAGAGGACATATCGTTTGCCCTGTAAGACACGTCCGGACCTCGACAGGACGGACGGACAAGAACTCGACTCGTGAACTAGGTAAGACATAGGACACAATCCTCTGTCCGGATCAAAGGTCATATGACTTACTGATTATTCAACATACTAGAACCAATTGTGAACACAGAAACCGAGAGATGAAGAACTAATTGCTTTACTGTAAACCTAAGAGATGGTCAAGTTTGAAACTGACATATTTGTTTCCAACTTTTTTCAAACTTTCCTAAAACTTCCTTAATTTTGGTTTAAAGAAGTACCTATATCTGTACTTGAAACACAAAATATGATTTTCGTTGTAAATTGACATAAGATAATACTAGATTCAAAGATCTCTTGGTCTCTGGAAATTACTTGTGTTAAGATCAAAAAATGAATTAATAGAAGAGTGGAACTACACAGTTGTATTAAAGACTTGTTACCTAACTCAATGAAGAGTAAACAGAATCTAAGTATCGTCCATAAATTTGAATTCTATAAAAGGATCCTTATATTTAAAGAATTTACTCACAGTTTATGAAAGAATTCTCTGAAGGTTAATTAATGTACCCAATTTCAGTCTTATCGACAAACTAACATTTGTAGACACCGGAGAAAGGTAAAGGTGAAGACGGTATTAAGATTCCGAAAGTAAATAAAATATTACACTCCACTCTTCTTTTCCGAGAGACATATAAGATTAAAAACGAATTTCATGATAATTAAACCGTGAAACCGAATTTATCCAATAAAAGCCGAATGTAGCCGAAAAACACACGATAAAACCCGTACGAAGATGACGATTCAGTGCAGTCAGCACAGGCTGAGACACGTTGGGGTATCTACCGTCGGGTGGTCTGAGGGCAGGGACTCTAAGAAGTCCGTTCTTGTGACCTCACCCAACGGTAAAGGAAGAGGCCACGTACTTTCACTTTTCACTTTCACTTCAACGAGTCAGCAAAAGTTGAGAAGCGCTGGGGTACCTGACATCGGGTGGTCCGAGGAGACAGGTACCCTAAAAGGTCCGTTCTTATGACCTCACCCCACGGTAACGGAAGAGGTAAAACCCGTATTCGATATTATAAAAAAATTACTGATTCTTGTAAAACTCAGGATAATGTCTAATACGAACGATAAACCCGTTTACGGAGTCGCATTAAATCTCAGACATCTCTCGTATAAACCTTACAGGTCACTTAAAACGTCGGTAACATTACTTTAGTCAATATTTGACTATGTCACAAGTCTTCGAAAAGTACTCCAATCGATGTGGTCAGGAATTTTCTCACCAGGATCAAACAACATAAAGAACGATAGGATAGGTGAAAGTGTCCGAAAAGATAATCCATACAAACGACGAGAGTCCCCTAATATTGTGTGACACCTTTCGAGAATTTCTCTACCCTTATGGTCTGGTAGAATGGACAGAGGACTCTTTGGACACACACCCAGTTCTTCGTTACCGATCTTGGGATATACCTTTTGGCTAGCCAAGTCCTAACTCTTCTCATGTTGTCCCGACAGACAACAGTGGGACAAATAAATACGACTTATGTAGGAAATACAAATAAATACCACTTGTGTTGGAAGTACGACTTGTATAGTACTCTTTACGACCCGATCTCTCAATGCTCGACTTTATCTACCCTCTTTGTAGTTGTCAGAGTCTATACGTATACTATGGTGAGATTACCGTCTTTCGTTTCTTCTTAGAGAACTACTCCCACTTCCTCTTCTCACTTTTTCAGTCGAATCCTGACTTATAAATTTTTTGTTTGTTTGTTTGTTTGGATTCTAGTACCGTAGACCAGGGTAATGAAATACGGTTTACCTTCGTCTTTTCCACCTCCATCACTGTCTAAAGAAGAAGAACCCGAGATTTTAGTGACACCGACCACTAACGTCGGCACTTTAGTCTTCTGTCAACGAAGAACCGTCCTTTCGATACTGTTTGGATCTGTCACACAACTTTTCGTCTCTGTAGTGATGGCTGTCTCCAGACATATCAGTTCCGAGACCAGAAGGGTCACCAGTGTATGCCAACACTCTCAACCTGGCATTTCTTCCGTCTCACGGTTTTCTTAACTACGGAAGGTTGACACCACGACCTCTTCTGAGGACTCTCAGGGAACCTGTCGTTCCTCTAGTTTGGTTAGTGAGAATTTCCTTCAGTCGGGACCTATGAGTAACCTTCCTGACTACCACTTCAACTTCGAGGTCATGAAACCAATGGACTACGGTTGTCAACTGAGTAACCTTTTCAGGGACTACGACCCTTTCTAATTCCCGTCTTCCTCTTCCCATCTCCTACTCTACCGACCTACCGTAGTGGCTACGTTACCTGTATTCGAACCCGTTTGAGACCCTCTATCATCCCCTGTCCCTCCGGACCGTACGACGTCAGGTACCCCAATGTTTCTCTACAAGTGGTGACCCACTGACTTGTTATGTTATTAACGGAATTTTACAACACAATCAAAGACGACATCTTGTTTCACTCAGTCGATATACATATGTACATAGGGGAGAGAGATCTCGGAGGGAGGGTGGCGGGGCAGGGCGGTAGGGGGCGAAGACCCAATAGTGTCCCGTGGTTCGACTCGAGGGACCCGACGTGTCGTCGCAGGGTGACCGCGACAAAGTGTGGTCCACCACACGTGTACAGTCACCATGAACGGCTTAAGTAGGGTGGGAGGGGAGTGGGTGCACAGACGGACAGACAAGAGATACAGACGTAGAGATAAGGACGAGACGTTTATCCAAGTCACCATGGTAAAAAGGTCTAATGTATGTATACGTAATTATATACCATAAACGAAAGGAGAAAGACTGACTGAAGTGAGACACACTGTCTGAGATAGTGTCACAGTGCTCGACGAGAGTACACTAAATACGACACTATATAGGTCAATAACATTAATCAAGTATAATATTCCTTTCGTCTACATCTTGGACTCCTTCAGAGGCTTTCTGGTGGGATGTGTATCCACCTGTCATAAACCCACATTGGTGGTAAAACTCACTACTCTCTAGAATGGTGGTTCTGACATGGACCGACCTCTACACTCCATCTCACCCCTTGACGCCATTACACGGACTACATATCGGGACCCAATTACTTCGCAATCTTTACGGACTCGAGGGTTCTGACACTGTTTTGAAGTAACTGGTAAGTTCATTAGGTCAAAGAATGATTGTCTAAATAGATGAGTTCCCATATTTAGTATTCCAACCAAATACCTTCTTAAAACCTTATGAGCTGACTGTCAGAACAAGATCAAGGGAGAAGGACAACTTAACAGTACACGGAAGTATTTCACGTAAGGTTGATTCGTTTTGGGTTTGTCTTTATCACCCACTTCTTGAAGGTTTCATTAAAACTTCTAAGATTTAACAGGGCATCAACATTTCGAAAAATATCGAACAATCTGTCTTACTCACTTTTTTAACACCGATTGGTGAGGGAGTAAGTTCATCAATATTGACTTGAGTCACGTGTAATATTAACTCTAGATATAGAAAACATCTAAGTTCACGATCTCAAATAAGTTTAAATTACTTTGAGGACAGGATAAAGAAACGAGTAGAATACAATTTGACACGAGAGGAAACATTAACTGGGATTCCGTCCTTTGTAGTCCTTTTGAACAATCCGTCTTTATTATCAAAGGTAGGTCACCTTTCGTGTCTGTAAAGTTGACTTCTCTTTTACTTGTAAACTTTCAATCTTTTTTCATCTTAATCTAGACTTGTGAAGTCCACCACACCTGAAAATCTTATCACCGGACGGTTACTAAGAAAAACACACAAATATTTATAGTAGGTCTTTTAGTTTGTAAAAGTGAGTAGGGGTAGGTTCGAGTTGAGGAAAAAGAAACAAGTCAAAGTGACCTAACCGGTCCGTTTTAAATTTCGTTGTTCCGTACTGGTACAAACTTTACTGACGTAACAAAATGTATAGGAAATTTTGAACTAAATTAGATCCATCTTTATGGTAAAATAAAAAACACCAACAACGATTTGGGTCACTCTTATTATAGTTTGAAGGTTTGTACTGAAATAATCTTTAAAATTTTAAACCCGGGTCACATCTTAGGTACTTGTCATAAGACAGACCTTTATAATCTCTATCATTGGAGTTTTATTTGAATTATTAAGGATCTCGAAACTTAAATATATCAATTTTGACTGATAGTTTCGTTGTAACTTATCAGAATTTGATCTTAAAGATTTCCTCTAGTCAGGACCCACAAGAAACCTTCCTTACTACGATTTCGACTTTGAGGTCATGAAACCGGTGGAGTACGTTTCTCAACTGAGTAACCTTTTCTGAGACTACGACCCTCCCTAACCCCCGTCCTCCTCTTCCCCTGCCGGCTCCTACTCTACCGACCTACCGTAGTGCCTGAACTACCTGTACTCACACTCACTTGAGGCCCTCAGTCACTACCTGTCCCTCCGGACCTCACGACGCCAAGTACACCAGTGTTTCTCAACCTGTACTGACTCGTTGACTTGACTTGACTTTGATCTTAAATGACAGAACTTGTAATACGAAAAGACTAAAAATAAAAGGAAAACAATTATCAGTTCCAAAAATTTTTTGTTTATAAAACTTGAGAACCTGAGATGACTTGACACTATATCTTAAAATTTATGATATATACACAATAAACTATTTATTTGTTCCTTCTTAACTTTTGTATTAACCTCCCGATCGTAGAACGACCGATTCCCTTGTTAAACCCAAAGTAGATTTAGTTACACATCGGATACTTGATGTTCCGTTATGTTGTGATTCAAATTTACCACAAAAATTTTTCTTTCACATAGAATAAACACGAATTACAGATTAAACCGTCTATGTCTCAAACACCACCTATGTCAACCACCACCCCTTGACCAAATCCACTTCTACTCGTAACGTTTTCCAACCGAACTGGGAGAAGTTCCTAGACGAGGTAGAAATACAGACCACAATCTAAGTACCGGTCACGATCTGAGACTTCGTGAACTATTATTGACCCGTGGATCCACAATAGGGAATCAAGTAAAATTGTCAAAACTTTGCGTTTAAAATCAAAAGATATCGAAATGGTATCGATTTGTGTGTTTCTATTTTCTTTCAATCAGAACCCCGAAGGGACATCCAGGTGACCAATCCTAAGGTGTGAAAACGACGTCCCCCGTGTCGAAACTAGGAACCAGGTCATTGATTCTAGGGTGTGCGGACCACTGCACCGGTTATTTTCTTTATTCAGAATAGTATCAAAATAAGATAGGGGTAAGACACGAGAAGTCAGGGTGACTGGAACATTATCTCACGACGAGACATGTTGGGAATTGTACATCGGTAAAGACACACGGTAAGGGAGGGGGAAGGGGGACAATGGACCGTTGTCCTGATAATCACCAGGACGAGTCGGTAACCAACCACGACGTCACCCGAGGAGGGCGTTCGTTGGTCGACAGTTACTCACTGACAATCACCAGGACGAGTCGGTAACCAACCACGACGTCACCCGGGAAGGGGGTTCGGTGGTTGACAGTTACATATTGGTAATCAATTCATGGACAAGTCGGTTACCAACCACCTTACCAACAACACTCCACCTCTCATTCCATTCTCCACTTAGGACCGGAAGAGAGACCCCGGGAGATCGAGTGGGTTGGAACTTAACCACCTACTCGACCCCCCCGGTACCTTGTCCGTCTCCCCGACGCAGGACGTCCCGAGGTTTCGGGAGTGGTTCTGGTGGACGACTGGTCCGGGTCCGGAACTCCGCCGTCACTTGGAGAGTGGTGGGGACGGAGACACTGGAGTACCGTCACCGTCAGACGGACCCAGTGTCAGACACCTTGGACGGAGAGAGGGTGGGGTATAAACCCAAGGGAGTCGCTACTGTCGACCCGTCCCGGACCCTTAGACCGGGGCTTCCTCGACGGTTGACTCTGGACGGAGGAGAATCGGTCGTGGACCTGGAGTGTCCCACTTCCAACTCGGAACCCTGGAACGGGAAAGAACAGTCTTGTTTCTTAGTGTAAACAGACTACCTCCAAATGCCCTTGTAGTAATGGACTGGCACTGGACTGGAGTCTTTGTTTCCTAGACTGTGGTTCTTCAAACGTTCTTGATTCGTGCAGGGAGGGAGTGGAAAGGATTTTTTGCCCGTAACGACTCTCGAAAACCCTCAAACCCCCAACATTCCGTCCTCGGAGGACTGAGGAACGGACCGGGAGTCATTTGGAAAGAGACGAGGTCTGAGACTACAAAACCATAGCACACCGGAGTACACCTCGTGTACCCGAACACAAGAGCATTGTCAGAGACACGGTAAAACAGTTGTGTAACTCACGAAAGGATGAAGTACCAGAAGACTACCGATAGTGGAGACAAGGGATCAAAAAAGGAGGTGGACCGACCGAGAGTAGAACCTTCAGCGTAAAGAATGAGGGAAGAAGGAAGGAAAGCCTCCTGGCTGATATTTTTCTGAATGTGATCGAGTAGAGAAGGGGTTTATAAAGACTAGTGAATCGAGACTAATAACGGAGACACTGTGAAAGTATTAGGAAATGAAGAACTATAAGACTACAAAAGACGATCTTGTACTCCAAATACGTACATCCCTAGAAGGACAGACAGAAAGGAAACGAGATTATGATTGTTGACCGTCGTATCAGTCACAATCAGCGAGTCAGTACAGGTAAAGAAACGTTGGGGCACCTGACATCGGGTGGTCGAGGGGATAGGTACCCTAAGAGGTCCGTTCTTATGACCTCACCCATCGGTAAAGGAAGAGGTCCCCTAGAAGAACTAGGTCCCGAGTTTGGGTGTGGAATGTCCACCTAAGAAATGGTAGACTCGGTGGTTCCTTCGGCCACCGTATCATACACGAATCATTTATTAACATGGAGTCTTATCAAACATTACACGTACTTAAAAACATAAATAGAAATATGAATTGAGGTTGGAAAATGTTATTTTTACATTTGTAAAATCAAGAAAAAAGAAATTGATTCTACTATGTAAATTAGAAAAGGGTCTCACGAGTCCATATAAATGTTATACAACATCCGTTTAACCATAACCCCCTCCGTCTATCCTTCAACTGTGAGTCCCATTCACTATAACGTGTAAGTAAACGACCCTCTACTATCTTATCCTTAGTATCTTCGAAAGTACAGAAAATTTATATTGTAGGAAAGACTTTTTTCTATTCAAATTTCAAACCTCTATCCAAAACTATTTCCAATTTACCAGTTCCAATACATCGACCTTGAGAACTTTTGTTCCTTGATCCTTTTCTCATTTTAGATTTCTTTCAAGAGACCGCAACGAAGAACCCGAGTGAAACGTAATATATCGTACACTCTGAAGACGTTGACTCTTTTATAAAGGTAAAAATAATTTTTAATACTAAGACACAAAATTTTATACTTAACGTACAAAAGTGCAAATTAGCACACAACCACACGTAGGAAATTTATGGTATCCGTAATCCCAAAAAAGGAGGTCTTTTATGAAGTTAATACGGAAAATACAGAAGATCGATTATACAGAGACGTATGACTATAACAAACAATTTATATCTTTCCGTGGACATTGTAAACATTATTTACAATGTACTCGAAAAGTCAAAGATCTGTAGTAGAGAGATTAAGAGACAACGATACCCAAAAGTAATCATAAGGTACCTCGGACCCAACGGTATCTTTTACACATCAACATCTCCTCAATGGTACTGTTGTCAGGTGGTAATACATAAAAAGTTATAGTCGATCGACCTCTACTATCACTTAGACTCCTATAAACAAAACCTCAGGTTATTAAAATTTTCTTGTCTTGTAAAGTTATAGGATCAATAGAGGTTGTATATAAAATTTATACGATCAATAGGAAATAAGTTTATTTGTCTTTACTCGTACAAAATTTTCGATTAAAAATCGGTAAATCGAACTAGAGGTCTTTAAGATTTTTAAATTTAACGGAATTTAGAAACTTTGTATATATTTGGGGGTATAGTATTTCGAGTACAGTTTATTCGTATTCAAAAACAAAATTAGTAGAGGACCGAGAGAGTACTGGAGTTTCTTATCGTCGAGTCCACGTAATACACTCTTTTCTCTCCTCCTTCTCATCGAAAATAGAAACTTCATCTTGAGTCTTTATTTCTTTCCTTTAGTGGACCACTGAGTAACGAGTTACATCGAAAAAATTCTTTCCTTTTTTCGTCTCTTTGATAAAAGTCATTTCACCGTTTAGGGAACCAACTTCTCTTTAAAATTTATGTGATAAATTTAACCTTTCGAAAACTATATAGGTTACGAACTTGTTAGTAAAACTTTAAGAAATGGATAATCGTCACAATCCGTATATTACAGTCCACAGAAGTTAAATGAAAGGAATAACCATGGGACTATCTCATTATGTGGTAATAAAACAGTGTCCCGGTCCATCTTATTTACAATATTATTGTCAAGTTGTTTAATCTAGATACATATAGTCTCTAAAACTTTACTACTCGCTGGAAGTTCAACATGTCAAAATGTTAGACCGAATTTTTAAAAACAACAACAAGAATTAACAACGATACTAGACTTACGAAGACAGGGGACGTCTAAGTATACAACTCTGGTTTACGGGTTACAATACCATAATCCTGAACCATTAGAACCCTCCACTAATCCAGGGAATATATTCTCTGGGGTCTTTCGAGAGAACGGGGAAGATAGTACACTCCTGTATCACTTTTCTACCGGTAGGTACTTGGTCCTTAACTCAGGAGTGATCAGGGACTCAGACGACCACGGTACTTGAACTGAAAGGTCGTAGGTCTTCACACTCTCTATTCACAGACAACACATATTCGGGTGGTTAGATGTCATAAGACAGTCTCGTCGAGACTACTTGAATCTGTCAACGGTTCGGAAAGAAATTTCGACACCCTTCTATACTATAACCCAGAAGAACAAAAACATAAGAAAATTTTTTGAAAAATACACTTATATCAACGAAATGTCAAAACATAATCAAAGATGATATGTCGTTTCACTTAGTCAATATACGTATGTATATAGGGGAGAAAAAACCTAACGGAAGGGTACATCCAGTGACGTCTCGTGACTCATCGCAAAGGACACGTCCTGTCACCCAAGAGTAATCAATAGACAAAGTATATGTACTATCACATATATACAGGTAGGGTTAGAGGGTTAAGTAGGGTGGGGGTGAGGGGGGTGTGGTGATGGTGATGGGAGTAAAGGGGAGAAGCACAGGTATGCAAACAAGAGATACAGACACAGAGAGACGGAACGTTTATCCAAGTAGACATGGTAAAAAGATCTAGGGTATATACACACAATTATATACTATAAATAAAAAGAGAAAGACTGAATGAAGTACAACATACTGTCAGGGACCCAGGTAGGTGTAGAACAAAAACATAGGAACTCTGGTACATTACAACCTCGAGAGGTTGTCGGAAGGGACCTTTGAAAAGGAGTACCCTGTACACTTCTATCGGCGAGGATATCGTCTCATCTACAGGACGTGTCTTAGTACCCACCATCAAGTTATAAAGTTTCCTAGTCACTTATATAATTAACAAAGACCTATTTACACCCCGTAGGTTCTCTTTTTCTATTCTGGTTCATCACAAAGTGACCCACATCAAAGTATCGTCTCCATCCATCTCAAACTATTTTTTGTAAATTTTTCGACTAGAAGGTGAGGTACGACGATGGTATAGTTCCTATATTAAAGGGGAGTGTATTCTAGTCCCAGATCTTCACAAAGTTCTTGAAGGTAACAGGAGAGGATCACCTCAGTACATCTGTCCTAAACACAGAGGACATTGTGTTGAGTGAGTTCGGAATAACAAACCTCAAAAGTGACTCCGAACACCTGTGTCCGTGGTGGGGTATTTAGTGTAACAATGATAGTACACATACGACACCGGGGTTTGTGGGGCCATTTGTGGTGGTGGGTATAGTCTGTCCATAAGCTTCTCGAATCTCTTGGGGCAACATGGTCCAAGTTCCCGTTTCGGATCGGGAGGAAAGACTGTTTCAATTAGGAAATGATGTCTGAACGAAACAGAGAAAGGGAGAGGTAGGCAAGATTGTTCGAGAACGGTCTAGTCAGAACGATTAGTTATCAGAATCAGTACGGGGAAAGGACGACTTGTTGGACACTCCAGAACATGAAACCAGGGAGACGAGATCTACAACGTCCACAAAGACTAATATCTATAAGAGAAAAGAACCGGGGTATTAGGTCATTCTATAGTTTCAACAGGGTTTCATGAAGCAGTGGGACACAAGGATTGACAAGAAATAAGAAGAACGGAAGAGTTTGAGACTACGGGAACGGGTAAGTTTTAGGAACACCCGAGTAGAATGATAGCATCTCGGAATTAACGAATTTTATCCAAATAAACTAAGGAAAGACCCAGGGAAAGGAACATGGAGAGGTACTGTAAACGGAAGGCAACAACAACAAAAACGTAAACAGAATAAGAAATAATATGTCCTACGAGGAAGTCCCATTCGCAACACGGAATAAGGAGGAATATCAGAGCGATCTCCGATTCTTTTACGAACCTTTGACCCTCCCTGTCTTATACACGTCTTGCAGTAAGAACAGAACACCTCTCCTAGGTCGTTTGTCGGTCACAGTATTCTCGTCTGACGAATTTTACTACCGAAGAGACAACATGAATTTTCGGTTTTCTCGTAATATCTGGGAGAATCCCAAGTATCATCTGACCCCAACAATCCCTCGAAGAAGACATCTAAGTCGAAATAAAACTTCTTGACTTAAGTGTACTTGTCTATTTGTGTACCTTGTTCGTAAACACAACGAACCAGGCAGACTTCGTAAACCGTGGTAGTCACTAAACTCTTAGATGGGAGTTCCTCAGCCTGACTCAGAACAACCAAGGTCACACTTTTCATTGGAATATCTTAAGTAAATTGGAGTCAAGATCCGGAAGAAGAGGGAGAGTACAATTTGGGAGAGAGAAGGGGGACGGTCCTAAGGGCATATGGAATGCGACTCTCTCTGTTGAGAAAATTACATAAACAAGTACATTACTAAACCGCACATGAATTACCTGTGCATAAATAGTCCGGGAACCAGTCTACAACTGCTATGTCACCACTTGATCTATCTTTATCGGGAACAGGACTAAAAGAGGGCATTTTTTCTAAAATTTTGAGATTCCGAATACTGGGTCGTTAGGGTGACGACCCGTATGTGTGGCTCCTTTGGTCTTAACTTTCTCTGTGTACATGGGGTTACAAGTAGCGTCGTGACAAATATTATCGGTCCTGTACCTTTGTTGGATCTACAGGTAGTCGTCTACTTACCTATTCTTTCGACACCATGTATATGTGTTACCTCATAATGAGTCGGCAATTTTTCTTAAGTAAACTTAGTCAAGACTACTCTACCTACTTTGACCTCGGTTAATATGTCTCACTTCATTCGGTCTTTCTTTTTGTGGTTATGTCATATGATTGTGTATATATACCTTAAATCCTTCTACCGTTACTGCTGGGACATACGTTCTGTCCTTTTTTCTGTGTCTACACATATTGCCTGAAAACCTGAGTCTCCCTCTCCCTCTCCCACCCTACTAAACCCTCTTACCCTTAAGATTGTACATATGACAGTACATTCTTAACTTAGCGGTCAGGTACAGACTGCATCCCACGTCGTACGAACCCCGACCACGTACCCCTACTGGGTCTCTCTACAACACCCCTCCCTCCACCCTCCCCCCAAGTACAAACCCTTGCGTACATTCTTAATTTCTAAAATTTTAATTTTTTTTTTTTCTATGTACATTTTTGTTTTGTTTTGTTTTGTTTGTTGTTTTTTTTTTGAGATTCCGTGTAAAAGACAACCAAATCAATTGAAGGTCGAGTAATTAAAGGAATAGTGTGTACACTTTGCCCTCTCGATTTGCCTATTGTAGTCGTCTACAATCAACTCGTAAAGATGACACACGATTTTTCGTCAGATCCCCGACGGGACCACCGAGTCACCATCCCTTAGGTGGACGGTTACTTTCACTGTGCCTAAACTAGGGACCCAGTCTTTCTAGGGGACTTCCTCCTTTACCGTTGGGTGAGGTCATAAGAACGGACCCTTTAGTGTACCTGTCTTCTCGGACCGCCCGATGTCAAGTACCCCAGCGTTTAGTCTGTACTGAATCGTAGATTTATTGTTGTTATTTGTGAGATGATGGTAATGGAACAAAATTAGAAGGGCTGGGAACCCCTCGTCGAATTAACAGTAATCTAATATCTACACTTTTGACTCCGACCCAAAATCCAGACTGAGAAATTTGGAAGGGACCACCAAGTCGACCATCTCTTAGACGGACGTTACGTCCTCTGAACCCAAAATAGGTACCCAACCCTTTTAGGGGACCTCTTCTCTTTCTGATGGGTGACGTCATAAGACCGGACCTCTTAAGGTACCTACCATATCAGGTACCCCAAGGTTTCTCAGCCTGTACTAACTATCTGAAAGTGAAAGGTGGCAACTAGGACTTGAAACGTGGTGACACATTACCTAACGGTGAGCCGACTCATTTGGAAGGGTGGAAAAAGATACCACTGAAACTAGAAAGTGACAATAAGAATGGTTCTCTAGTTTGTCGTCGAGAACGGACACGATTTTAAGTGTGTCCACCGGGGATGTCATAATCGACTTACTTACCTAGTTTAGATAATGGACAAGTATCGTTGGTACAAATAGAAACAATATAATGAATAATATAACGAACTTATAGTAGAACCTTTGTTTCTTTATCCACTGTAATCTTTACAAAAAATTGATCGACGTTCAACGCTTGTTATTAACACGGTGAACCTTAAAAGACCATCAAGTAAGGTTTTTGTGACCTCGACTCGAGTCAACCAGACTCGAGTTGTTGAAAATAGCTGTTCACGTAACTGTAATTCGAAGAGTTTGGAGGTTGTTTAGTGGACTGAGGACTTACCCGACCTTACCACCAAACAGTCACTGTTTAACAAAGTGACGAGAGACTCCGTTCATATAATACTTACAAGTCGTAGAGTCAAATAAATGAGTTCATATAAACTTTACTACATAAACCTCTAGACACAAAAGGTTTGAAGTACTGTCCGAATAAAGAGCTTCCTTTCTATTTATTTTACAGTTTAAGTACTGATTTGTTAGATCTTAAAATTAATAGATTTACTCACTCCCTTTATCGTAAAGAAATATGACAAAGTTGGTGACAGAGGAGTTTTCCAGAAGTCTCTCAAAGTAAGGTCCTCTGTGAGACGAACTTGTATGACCCGTCCACGTAAACACCTACATTCACTTGTGTAATGTAACACAAATAAACGTGTCAACGTCACCCCTTTATAAGTGGGTTTAACGAAAAGAGAGTAAATTTGTCACAATAAAGTTATCTCATCTAACTCCCGTCCAATCATCTTATCAATTCTCCTTCCGAGACTACAGTCTTAACCCAAACTTACAGTGGAAGTGATGGTTATTCGACACATTGACCCGTTAAATCCAAAGTCTTAGAAGTAGGTATTTCACCTTTGTCATTATTAATCGTGGAGTATAATAAATTTCTCAATTAGTACAAAACACAACCTGTATATAATTTATCGGTGATCGAGATCTTCCGACTTACTCACTCACTTTCAGTGAGTCAGCACACGTCGAGAAACGTTGGGGTACCTCATATGTCTGGTACCTTAAGAGATCCGGTATTATGTCCTCACCCATCGGCAAGGGAGGAGGTTCCCTAGAAGGGTTGGGTCCCTAGTTTGGGTCCAGAGGGCTTAATGTCCGCCTAAGAAATGGTCGACTCGGTGGACCCTTCGGGTTCTTATGACCTCACCTATCGAATAGAGAGGAGGTCACCTAGAAGGGTTGGTCCCTTAGTTTGACCCCAGAGGACGTAACGTCCACCTAAGAAATGGTCGATTCGATGGTCCCTTCGGGCTCGATGTCTTCCGATCGACAACAAAATAAATAAATAAAAAATTACAACGAAATAAAAAAATTTTTTCTTTAACAATGAAAGAGGTTATTTTTATTTATTTTATTGTCGGGGTCTTCCGATCAATAACAAAGTAAATAAAAATAACCTCTTTCATGGTCAAAGAAAAGAATAATTTTAAAAAACTTAAGTACGAATTAAGAACCATCGTTCACTTTTAGAAAACCTTTGATCTCATAACTTTAAGACACCTGATACCTCGATTTAACCTTTTCCTCATACTCTTCCGGCATATAACAGTCGAATAAATTGAATATACGTCTCATGTAGTACACTGAACGGCCTGACCTACTTCGTGTTCGACCTTAGTTCCAACGATCCTCTTTATAGTTATTGGAGTTTATACGTCTACTGTGGTGGGAATACCGTCTTTCACTTCTCCTCGACTTCTCGGAGAACTACTTTCGGTTTCTCCTCTCACTTTTTCGACTTAATTTTGAGTTGTAAACTTTGTGATTCTACTACCGTAGGCCAGGGTAGTGCAGTACCGTTTATCTACCCCTTTGCTACCTTTGTCACTGTCTGAAATATAAAAGCCCGAGGTTTTTAGTGACGTCTACCACTGACGTCGGTACATTAATTTTCTGTGAACGAGGAACCTTCTTTTCGACACTGGTTGGATCTGTCGTATCCAGGTAGATCAGTTTCGGCACCAAAAAGGACATCAGTACATACCTACACTCTCAACCTGATATTTCTTTCGACTCACGGTTTCTTAACTACGAATCTTGACACCACAACCTCTTCTGAGAACTCTCAGGGAACCTGTTGTTCCTCTAGGTCGGTCAGGTAGGATTCCCTTTAGTCAGGACTCATAAGTAACCTTCCTGACTACGACTTCGACTTGGAGGTTATGAAACGGGTAGACTACACTTCTTACCTGAGTAAACTTTTCTGGGACTACGACCCTTTCTAACTTCCGTCCTCCTCTTCCCCTGTTGTCTCCTACTCTACAAGTTACCTGTACTCAAACTCGTTCGAGACCCTCAACCACTATGTCCCTTCGGACCACACGACTCAGGTACCTCAAAGTCTCTAAACCTGTGTTGACACTGACTTGAAGACTAGCACGATATCGTGAACTCAAGTTTAGATTCGAATAAATAAATGACAGTTAATAAATGACATTTTCAAACCCGTTCAATGAGTGAGAGAGACACAGAGTCAAAGGTACATATATTTTCCTCCTAGTTTACTCCATTATCAACACTTGGGAAATCTTGTCATGGACCGTGTATCATTCGTGATATACTCTTGATTAAATAATAAAATATAACTACTATTTTATATTGATTTGAACTAAAGATTGATATTTCTACCTATAAGTATAACTTAGTACTTACCTTATTTATAAATAATAATGTCTGTAATTGATTGTATATGTATTCCTTATATAGTCTATACCTTTTTAGAGTTTAAGTTCTAGAGGAACCTTTATCCCAGGAATAAATTTTCTTTGGTAAGTATTTTAATATGTATCAATAACATTAACTATAACTTAGAAAAAAAAAAAAAAATGGATTACAAATATGGATACATTATTGGAGGTTAAGAAGAAAACCCCGAAGGGTCCACCGCGTCACCATTTCTTAGACGGACGTTTCCGTTCTCTGAGTCCTCTGACCTCAAGCTAGGGACCCACCCTCTCTAGGGAAACTCATCCTTTACCGTTGGGTGAGGTCATAAGAACGGACCCTTTAGGGTACTTATCTCCTGGGACCGACCGATATCGGGTACCCTAACGTCAGTCTGTGCCGACTCGTGTGCAAGTGTCTTAGGACGAAAACATTTGAGTCTGCACTAAACTGGAAATAAAAGGACGAACAATGGAATTCTCCAATGAGTCAGTTCCTTCTTTGCTCTTACCACATCCTGTCAGAGTTTCGTTAATAGTGCCTGAAGTCTTATCGTGACGACCTCTCATTAACGACTTTTTACTTGGTACTACGAAGATTCTCATTAACATTTTCAAGTCATTAGCACCAAGATGTCTGACTTCCAGTCAAAGTCCTTTGTCCTTACTAAAACCTAAGTTGTTGTCTTCAGGGTTCAAGGTCAAGATAATGTCGGTGAGTAATTCGCATAAGTCAAGTCAGTGACAGTACAGACTGAGAAACGCTGGGGTACTTAGCGTCGGGCGGTCCGGAGGGACAGGTAGTGGTTGAGGGTCTCAAATGGGTTTGAGTCGAGACCAATAAAGTGAATAAAGAAACAGTAGTGAAAGGAGAATATTTTGTTGTCACTATCACAGATAGAAGGAAAGAGTGTCCTAAAAAAAAATACCCGAGTTATATTTGACACTCTCCGTCGACACGAGTGG
Source organism: Capra ibex (assembly GCA_006410555.1). Lineage (NCBI taxonomy): Eukaryota > Metazoa > Chordata > Mammalia > Artiodactyla > Bovidae > Capra > Capra ibex. Next base: position 3,692,961 of record SJYO01007308.1, read on the forward strand.
CGATATGGTGTTCCACCCTCCCTCTCTATGTAATCCTTCAACCCTCATTGTATAATGTGCGTGTGCTGATATATATTTTATCTATTTGTTGTTCCTGGATGACGTCATGTCCTTTGATATGAGTTACAAAATATTATTGGGTATGTCCTTCTCGTAAACTTTTTTATATACATACATTGACTGTCGACTTTGATTGTGTTGTAACATTTCGTTGATATAAAGTTAAATTTTTCATTGATCTTTTTTTGTACGTCCAAATTTTTCAATTTATATATATATACATTACGCCTTAGGGACCTGTGTATTAACACGAAGAGTAAAAATAATTACAGTTCTGTTTCTACTTCTTAATTCGTAGAAACAAAGAGACATCTTGACACCTTTGTACCAAACCCGATACTCTTCTCTTATCGTCTCCCTATAAAAGATAAATGTAAAATAATTTAAATTAATATTAATTAAGAAAAATTAAATAAGATTAAGATAAATTTGTATTGTGAAAGGGAGTATCGTATACCAAACTGGATATACCGTCTTACTCTTGTCTCTTTCTCCTTGAACCCAACCCCCAACCCAATTATCTCTCCTCCTCCGGGACTACATTTCGACTTTTTCTGTACACACCTACACAAAACAGTTTGGAAAAAATTTTAAAATTAAAAAAAATGTCATCTAGGAACAACTAATAGATAAAATAAAAAATACGGTAAAAATCTAATTTAAGTAAAGAAAAATTTACTTTGCTTCTACTTACAAAAATTACTATTTTTCATGTTAAGTGTTTCTTATATCTGTAGTATCTGGTAATCTGTGGATTGTTGTTTCTTTATCTCTGTGTATTTCGTTTTTAGTCTTCTTTATATTCCCTTTTCCTGTGTTATATATTAGTATCACTCTGTATAATTGCAAAGATACTCCTATAAAATAGTTAACGTCTTTTTTAATCCTCGTAGAACTTACTACAGTAATTATTAAATTTATATTATCTAAATATAAATATAATTAGAATATATGATGTGTGTATATAAATTTTAAAACATAGAGTATACAACAAGAATCTACAGGTGTCCTGTAAATTCTTTTGACAGTTTTTCTATTTGTAAAGATTTAAAGTTTTTCTTAAAAAACACACACACTAAGTCAATATGTATATGTGTATAAAAACTTTAATAAAAGGCAACATCCAATAATATAAGTGATATCAAGGAGCAAGACATGTCATTTCAACAACAAAAAACGTATAGATGTAAAATTTAATCTTTAGATCGTAAAATAAATATGATTCAGTTTGTTTACCTTAGTTTTACAGTTTGTAAAAAATAGACCCGTTTTTAAGCATTCAAAAGATTTCATATAAAACAACAAGTCAGTGAGTCAACACAGGTTGAGAAACACTGAGGTATTTGACGTCGGGTGGTCCGAAGAGACATATATATACATATGTTTTGAAAAGATGGTACGAACTAATTCCGAACTCTTTCTTGTAGTTTTTCGTTTCCTCTCTACCTCTTTAACCTTTTGTATTTGATTTACTTTACTCTCGACGACGACAACGATTCAGTGAAGTCAGCACAGGCTGAGACACGCTGGGGTACCTGTCGTCGGGTGGTCCGAAGAGACAGGTGTCCTAAGAGATCCGTTCTTATGACCTCACACAACGGTAAAGGGAGAGGTCTTTACCCTCGTGACTTATACTTTAACTTTTTCAATTTGTTTGATCTATTTCATTTTCTAGGAGTGTATCGGGTCAAAAAATTTGTTCCGACGAGTAATCTTTGTATAGACCTCGAGACCGTTTTTTTTTTTTTTTTTTCGTGATGGACCTGTAACCATAAAAAATTTTTCAAGGTTCTATTAAAACTATACGTAGAACTAAAATTTTTCACTAATGTCCCAAAAGTTAATTTACCATCAAAACTACTCTATCTTAAGATAATAAAAAGATAACTGGTTAGTACTAAGTTACCATAACCACCACCACCACCAAATCAGCGATTCGGTGCAGGCTGAGAACGCTGGCGTACTGACATCGGACGATCCGAGGTACCCTAAAAGGTCCGTTCTTGTGACCTCACCTGACGGTAAAGGAAGAGGTCCCGTAGAAGGGTTGAGTCCTTAGCTTGGCCCCAGAGGACGTGACGGCCGTCTAAGAAATGACTGACTCGATACTCCCTTCGGGTATGTTACCATAATTTACTCATTATCAATGTATTAGTGTTGTCACTCTCTATAGATAGTCGAAAGTATTAGTGATCGGTCTGTTTTTTATTTTCTATCAATGTTGACGTTCGGTATTACCCTTGTACTAATTGGATTGTTATATTTTATTAAAGTATGTTAAACCCCTCAGTTCGTCTCACTACACCATTCACCTTCACGTATGTACGTGCACACCAATAGATAAAATTTATATCGTCACACACGTACAGTTAGGGTTTAAGGGGTAGATATAGGAAAGAGGGGTGGGAAAAGGGGCCATTGGTGTTTAGACGATTCGGACACTCACAAAAAGACAAAGCATTTCAAGTAAACACAATATAAAACTTAAGGTGTAGATTCACTGTAGAATGCCATAAACAGAAAGAGAAAGGCTGAAGGAAGTGAATCATACTATCAGAGATCCAGGTAGGTACATCGACGCTAACCGTAGTAAAGTAACGAAGAATACTGACTCATTATAAAGTAACATATACACACGGTGCAGAAGAAATAGGTAAAGAGACGGTCCTACAAATCCAACGAAGGTACAGAACCGATAAACAGTAAGTCTACTACAGAATTGTTCTAAGAGTCCGAAGGAGACCCTCCTTCTCCCTAGTCTACCATCGTCATTATACAAAATCTTATGTCTGTCCAAACTCTTCCCGTCGTAGATCCCAGGGACAATCCCTCTTCCTTCCTCATACCGACTACTTCCTCGAGAGGGTCCTCCCCCGTCTTGATGGGTCTCTTTCTCATACCAAACCTATTAATGGAAGATCTTTCGTGTTCTCAGTTTAAATAAACTTCAAAAATTTTCGACGTTGAAAGAAAATAGGTCAAACAGTTATCGTTAAAAAATTATTAACGATCAATTTAATAGGATCTCGTCGTGTTTTTCTATACATAAATAAACCCTAGTTCGGTTATCTTCCTTTTGAACAGAAAGGTTTTACGTCACTCAGTTTCCCTTCCCTTCTTGAACCTAGTCTTGAACCCACCATCGATACTCTTCCTTTCGTATACTCGGCTTAGAATAAGTTTAAATCGAAAATCAGATAACCCGTGAAAGTTGGTATTACCCACATGTTTCCCTTTTCTTTCCGATAAGATGAGACACAAGGAAGATAGGGGGAAAAAATTAGTGGTAAAGGTAGAGGAGACGATTGAGGGTTGAGACAAAAATATTCTCAAAGATAAAACGAAATTTCAGGACAGGAAAAAGTGAAGGTCACAAAAACGAGAGTCACCTGCTTTCAATACCTTCAAGAAACAAGAGAGACAGCTTGACTACCAGTCCTTCCGAAGAGTCGGTACAGAGACATAGAGGATGATTTAAGAGAAAGGTTATGTTTTAGTCACTCAGAACTTTATAAAGAAGTTTATTATTTTACTAGATGTACAAACCTTTGTTTAGAAAAAACTTCCACTATCACTTTCACAATAACGAATCAGCACAGGCTGAGAAACGTTGGGGTACTTGACAAAGAACTGTCCGAGGGGACAAGTAGCCTAAGAGGTCCGTTCTTATGACCTCACCGAACGGACGGGAAGAGGTCTTCTAGTAGGACTAGGTCTCTAAAGACGACATAACGTCCGTCTGGGAAATGGTAGACTTGGTGATCCCTTCGGGTCAAAAACTTCTATAAAAGTTTATATGTTCATATTTATTGGGGGTACACAAGTAAAGGACCTAAGATGTCCATAGTTGTAAAAGGGTTAGAAAAAAGTAGAAGAGGGTTGGGACGAAAAAAAAAAGACTTGATACAAAAAAAGAAAGAAAGAAAGAAAAAAAAAAAATTGTAGCAAATGTCATAACGAAATGTCGAAGTCACTTCACTTAGACAACAACAACTCAGTCTATCAGTGTAGACTGAGAAACGATGGGGTACCTGGCGTCGTCCGGTCCCAAGAGAGAGGAAGCAGTAGAGGGCCTTGAACGAGTTTGAGTACAGGTAACTCAGTCACTACGGTAGGTTGTTAGAACAGGAGACAGCAGGGGAAGAGGAGGACGGAAGTTAGAAAGGGTTGTAGTCCCAGAAAAGTCTATTCAGTCGAGAAACGTAATCCACCGGTTTTATAACCTCGAAGTCGTAGTCAGGAAAGTTACTTATAATCCTGACTATAGGAAATCCTGTCTGACCAACCTAGAAGAACGTCAGGTTCTCTGAAAGTTCTCAGAAGAGATTGTGGTGTCAAGTTTTCGTAGCTAAGAAACCACGAGTCGAAAGAAATATCAGGTTGAGAGTGTAGGTATATACCGATGGCCTTTTTGGTATCGAAACTAATACGTTTGGAAACAACCGTTTCATTACAAAGACGAGAAATTATGTGACAGAACCAAACAGTATCGAAAGGAAGGTTCCTCGTTCACAGAATTAAAGTGCCGACGTCAGTGGTAGATGTGACTAAAACCTCGGGTTCTTTTATTAGACAGTGACAAAGGTAACAAAGGGGTAAATAAACGGTACTTCACTAACCTTAGTCGAAATACATATGTATATAGGGGAGGGAGAACCTGGACGGGGTGGTAGGGTGGGTACATCCAGTCGCGTCTCGTGACTCGACTCGAGGGACGTGATATGTCGTCCAAGGCTGACTGACAAAATGCATACCGTCACATATTTACAGTGAGATTAGAGGGTCAAGTAGGGGGTTGTCACAGATGTGGAGACAAGAGCTGCAGACACAGAGATAAGGACGAGACGTTTACCCAAGTAGACATGGTGAAAAGATCTAAGGTGTATATACGTAATTATATATTATAAACAAAAGAGAAAGACTGAATGAAGTGAGAAATACTGTCAGAAATCCAGGTAGTCGTAGAGATGTCTACTGGGTCAAAACAAGGAAAATTACCGACTCATTTTAAGGTAAAACATATACATGGTATAGTCGATTCTTTACTCGATAGTATATAACGTAATGAAAAAATTCTCCGACAAAGTATTCCAGATTTACTTGAATATACAGATTCAAACCCTGTCTTCTGTAACGACTCAACGTCTGACTGACGAATTACCTCAGTATCCTACCAACGTTACCTTTTACTTTTCCATAACTTTGGTCTTTTGAACCCATATGTAAGTTCGGGTTGATACTGAAACCCGTTGAGTACAATGGAGAAATTTTAAGTTAAAAGAGACACCCTACTTTTGTTTTTATAAGTCGGAGCTTTCTTATCCTCCTACGAAGAAGTCATAGTATTCTTGATGGATAAAATTAAGGTAACGGTTGTAAGTTGAGTAGTATACTCTGGGATATTAAAATTAATTTTTCCGACTCACGGATCTTAAAATTTTTGTTTCCGACTCACGAAAACAATAATTTTTCCAACTACGAAAACTTGACGCCATGACCTCTTCTGAGGACTCTCAGAGAACCTGTCGTTCCTCTAGTTTGGTCAGTTAGGATTTCTTTTAGTCAGGACTTATAAGTAACCTTCCTGACTACGACTTCGACTTCTTCGAGGTTGTGAAACCGGTGGACTGCACTTCTCGGTAGAGTAACCTTTTTTGAGACTACGACCCTTTCTACCTTCCGTTCTCCTCTTCCCCTGTCGACTCCTACTCTACCAACCTACCGTAGTGGTCGAGTCACCTATACTCAAACTCGTTCGAGACCCTCTACCACTTCCTGTCTCTTCGGACCGAAGGAAACGACGACAGACACCTCAGTGTTTCTCAAACTGTGCTGACTCACTGACCTGTTGTCGATCTTAAAATTGTACAATTCGTCAATTTGTTCCTATAAACACGAGTAGTACTGAAAATTTGTAAAAAACCTTTCAAAACAAGAAACACAGTACCATGCCGTATAGTTTTTCTCTCTCTTTCTTTTTTTTTTCTTTGTCTCTCTCTCTCTCACACTCTTACCTAATACCCTCCTTTTCTCGTAGGATTCTCATTGACTTTACTCTTCACCCAACCCGGATGCATCTCCTTTTTTGTCCACTCCTATCCGTTCTTTTACATCTTTTCCTCCAACCTCTATGAAGAGGATAGTGTACGATACACAATAAAGTTTAAATGTGACACTCTGATTCTACACTGCCTATTTAGTCTCCTTCTCTTTATCGGGACTTAGACTACAAGTAGGTGACTGAACAACTCGTGTACACGACACAATGTGACTTCATTCACGAAAGACATTCAAAAGATCGAATTAGGAATGTTGTTTTGACATTCTATCTATCACAAAAGAGAAAAATGAAAATTCCCTTTTATTCTAAGTCCCATTTTTTTGTGAACGGGACTTGTAATCTCGAGTTTAACATGGAGTTTCGTCGATGAGAGTGTCACTTAGAACATGTTCACTTGACCCTTCCTTACTCACTAAAAATGAGACCACAACCCCCTTGCCCGACTCTCTCCCCCAGTAGTCTTTAGTGTCTTCATGAACGGAGTACGGTATGGATGTTATTTAAGATGTGTCTAATTTTTTTTTTTTTTCCTTGGTTCCCATTTTCCACTATCTGTCGTCTCGACCTCCTGCTCATTTTCCTTTACATTCATCAATAAAGTAACTTTAACTTTGAAACTTTCACCCTTTGAAAGATTCGTATCTTGGGTACCTTCTTTGGTGGTTTCTTTACTAACTATACTAACCAATGTATTTCAAAGTTAAAGACACGTAGTTTTTGGAAATATTCAGTTTGGATTTACGTCTTTTACTCGACCCTTCCGTTTACTTTTACACATATGTTAACACTATGTGTTTACTAATTATGGAAATAACAGATTCCTCGAGAATGTTTAGTTATTCTTTTGGCGTTTAAAGGATTCAATTTTTATCAGTTTTCATTATTGACCTCTTGAAGACATTTAGAATTTTTAATAAATCTTCGTCACTATTCTTCTTTATTGATTTTAATTTTCGTCTATAATAAAGACGATAATTTATTTTGAAAATATTTCACAATCCCAAATAGACACTTGTAAAAATCTTTACCCTTGAGTCGACGAGTAACAGGAAATCCACCCGTCAGATATCTAAAAATAGAAAACCCACACGTTTAATATCTTTTTCAAATACGGAAAAGAAGTCTTTAAGATAAAAACACTTAAAGTGAACGCTTTTAATCGGTTATATTACAGTTCTAAAAATACGTTCCCATAACAACGTCATAATCTGCATGATCTGTTTTTCTTTTTGTTCTACTAAATTTATTATTTATAGTCTTTTATAAACTTGTTTCAAACACTTATACTTATAAGTTTACGTGTTAGACAATTCTGAGACACACACACACACACACACACACACACACACACACACAAAATCGGTTCACCGTACACCTTAGAATCAAGGACTGGTCCTTAGATTGGACATGGCATAACACACCCTCGTGTCTCAGAATTGTTGACCTGGTGATCCCTTCAGGGGTTCTACCAAAAATTTCTGATAATATATATATATATATTTGCTAAGCAACGATTCCCCTTTTCCATTCTGTATGACATATACGTCATATTAGGATTTAGAACAAATTTAAGGTACACACACTGAAACATACAACTTTCCCTCGTAGTTCCTTGGTGTCTTCTACAATTAAAGGAAGATTTACCATATCAGTACTAAACAAAAATAAAAGACGTAAAACGGACAAAAGATGTTACTTATATTATAACGAGAATATTAATATTTTACAATGATTGTAAAATCCTCAACATTTCTAATTTAAATTTTTATACCGACTCCTATTACAAAATCCTTATAATTAAAATAAAAGGAATTTACCTTGGAGTCTATCTTTGAATTTTAAAGTCTAAACTAAGAAATACTAAACTATCACCTAAAAATTTTCGACTGTCTAATTAGAAACACTATAGTCAAAAATATCCCAACTTAATTGATAATGTTCACAGTAATCTCGATTTCCAGGTTTCGTCTTACAAGAAAGAAACGAAAGATACATATATTGGAAACTAGAAATAATCTTATTAAAAGTGGAATGTGTAATGGTATAGGATTATCCTTTACTCGATTCTAGAAAAGGGAACTACCTTATTTCAATCGTAAAACATTTTCGTCTTTCAGTTATCATTGGAAGTAAAACCTCATGGACATAAGTCTCACCTAGGAATCAAAAGAGAAAACTCAAACATTATTATATCCTCGGTACGGTAGAAAACGTATTAGTCCGAAACCGGAAATGTACGGAATAATAAGGCCAAGAACCATTCGTTATAAACCTCATTATCTCAAACTCTCTCTTTTACCCAAGGAGTATTATCGACACTTCCTTCTACCATACCCTTTTACAAGGTGATACGGTTACAAAAGTGTATCTCCTTGAAAAAAACGTAATAGAATAATAGTGACAGTTTGAATACAGAGTACCCGTATAAGTAAAATTTAAGTCCCAGTATGAAAAAAACACGTCAAACGGGTTGAAGTAGAAATTTTTAAGAAAAACCCAATAACTACGGTAACTAACCCACGTATATGAAACCTCGAGAAGAACTAACGAGTCAAATAGATTCGTAAAAGCCGTCTGTAGAAAGGACATTAGGTAGTATACAGGAGACAAAAAGAAACACAGGGGAAAATTCCGTGAAAGATACAAAAATTCAGACAATAATTATTCATAAACAATTGATGACAGGACTATTTATGTACTTTAAGAAAGTATAAACGATTTACAACCAAAGAAACAAAAATCCCACTGATACCTAGGATGATAAGCGTCTCGAGATCTTTCCATTCGTTTTACTTGTGACTGAAGTTGTCTATGTCATAAAAACCAAACGAAAGAAACAACATTAACTTTTGTACTTGAGTTTACTTAAAAAAAATACTCTAAGACGAAAATTGATCAAATAACGAAAAATTTTTAACCTCTTATTTAACTTTCGAAAAATATCAAACGGATCACCCAATGGACCTGTACACAAGTCTGATTCTTCCATGGAACTTCCACAAGTGACACAAGGTGTAAACCAGAAGTCGAGACGTCAGAACTCCAGACTCAAATACCCGTACACTCTCGTTGGTACAGGGGACCTCTGACTATGTCATAGTCAAAGAGATAAATACCACGACACTTTCGGTTTACGACCCGAATAGTAATTATATAAGAGAGAGAGGACAAATTTTCGGACGTACCCTCAGGTCGATACCAGTCAGTAAACGAGGATATAGACCTTACTCTTACTCCTCTCTCCTGTCGGTAAAACTTCTAAATTATCACTTTCTGAACGATTGGCACTATTGGACTACACATACAGTTTGGATCTCCCTACAAGACGAGTCACCCGAGACGCCCGTGGAAAAGGGGTATGTCACTACTCATGGTGTGTGTAATGAAATAACGTGAAGGGGAATGACCCGAAGTGTCTACAACGTAAAACAAAAACAAGACAAAAGACCAACAAATGTTTGACTTCTAAACACCGTTCAGACGGAACCCGTTCAGATAACCACAGTAAAAACGTTGTTGCTAACGAGTGAAACGCAGAGACCCAGTGTCAAGTCATTAAGAATGTAAAGTATGAAAAAGTAATGAAATAACACCACTAGACACAAGTGACTAGAAAGCACAATGATAACGGTAGCAAAACCACGTGGTACTTAGAACGGACGTATTCTACGACTTGAATCACTTACATACACAACTGACAAGGTGACTGGTCGGAAAGGGTGATAAAGATGGAAAGGAACCCGGAAGGATAACGGACTCTTGTTGTCATGACTTTAATCCGATTAAATATTCAAACATTACTGGAGGTTCACAAGTTCACTTTCCTTCTCAGCTGTAGAGAGAAATTTAGTTTTCGATCTTTACTACTCCGAATCACTCCTTCCGCACATCTTTCAACTCTATTGGTTTTTGTTCCGGAGAACGAGGTTTGCCGACTCAACACTTACATTTCCTTTTTAAGAACCTCCTTTAATTTTCACGGTGAGGTCACTTATGTGTCTACTATTCTTTCGTTTCGTCGGAATAACGTCTAGACCTCTTTCACAATCACCAGACTTATCTTCTACTTTCGTCGGTGATGTAAGGGAAGTCGGTTTCGGACTAGAGCTCGTTCCGGGATTGAGAGAAATCAAAACACTTCCAACTCTCTCCACTTCTTCGACGTCTTCTATTCAAACTTCGATCGTCCCCAGCCGACTACGTCAAATTCCTTTCTTCAGTAGTGGTACTGTATTTTTGATTCACTTCTTCGTCGTTCGCGACTAAATCTTCGACGTCGTCTAATGGGTCTAGAATGATTCTACTCATTCCGTCAACCGGCGTGACTCTTTGGCTAGAAATTACATCTGTTTCGTCGGAAAATAACTTCCGTCTACGGTGGTTCCTGAAAGTATCGATCTCTCCTCTTCAGTCACGAACCAAAGTTTTAAAGTTTCCTGTCCGGCTTAGAGAACAATCCCAGATTGCGACGAAAACTGAGCTCAACTGTTTTCACGAGTGAATGGAAACGTTTTTAGTGTCCCCGGAACTTTTAATATGATTTAGATCAGACGGAGACGAGGTATTTACTTTGTCGTTTCGGACCTACTGTCCTGTAGACAACCGTTATACCAAATGACTTATACAATTCGGATGACAACTCTAGATGACGAGTCTTTTGTTTGTTTGTTTTTTGGTAAAGAAAATTTAATGACAACAAGTAACTGTCTCGTGAACCAGTGGGTTTTTGAGACTACTTCTATGTTACTCTAATTACTACAAAAGTACAGGCGATTGTGTTGTAGGTAAACCGTCGGGTACTTAGTTTCTTATTACAATTGAAAGTTCAAAGTAATAAAATTTTGATATAAAATTTTCCGATGTCTACGGTATCTATCACTAAGGAGACTACCTAGATCCCTTTCATTTAACTTCTGTGAAAATATTTCCTAAGTGGTAAGATCCACGGTAACTCTTGTAAGAACTGAGTATCCTTCTCTGGTTTCATAGTCACAATGACCCTCAAACCCTATTCAACTAAGGTCGGGACTACCTACTGAACCTCCACAAATGTTGATGTTGTCTCTTTCATTGACATCTACTTCATCTTTATCGTTCTCTTGATCTTTAAGTCAGACTTCTACACTGACTTAACGACGTTGGAACACGATTTTGAACTTACCTATTCCTCAATGAAGAATACCCACTTGTTTCTTTCATCAAAGAACTCTACCTTAGATAAGGACCACTTCTACGACATTTCTAACAACTTTACTGTTATTTCCTAAATGTTATAATGCCTCTGAATCAACTATTTCGTCACCGTCCCAAACCCTCTTGACTGAGGTTAAAACTCTCCCAAGACACCCATTTTACGATGGTTTGACATAACGGACAATGTCTCTTTAGTAAGTATTTTCCTTCTCACGTATTCCCTGAAGGGAGCGTCAGGTCACCAATTCTAAAGTACAAAGGTCACATCTCCCTTCCGTGTCCAAACTAGAGACCAACCCCTTACTTCTAGGGTATACAGTGTATTACGTCATTTTTTTTTATTTCGTTCTTCTCAGGTAGCTACGTCATTTGAAGTAACGACAGAATAAAATTCTTTAACAGTAGAAATCGTTGGTGAAGGGACTAGACAGTCGTCGGTAGTCGTAGTTCCATTCTGGGAGATGGTCGTTTTTCTAATGACTAAGTGACTTCCGTGTCTACTACCTCTCGTAAAAAATCGCTACCTCATAAAATTTTACTTCCGTATATGTAACAAATAAAATCCGTATTTCTATAGTGTGTAAATTATCTGATCTTACATCATATTTGTATCGAAAATAAACACGACTCTTTGGTTTTCGAACCACACTGAACGAAGTAACATTACAAACGAAATAACGATACGAGACCTTGGTTTGGGTGTGACAGAGACTCCAGACGGATATTTTCGACGTCAAAGGGAGAGTCGAAGGGTAGAAAGAGTCAAAGGTGGTAACTAGAAAGGTGTATGAGTATTGCAGGTGATCAGAAAGACAAAAATCAGACCCTCCATAGTAAGAGAGGTGACAGTTCGTCTCCGTTTTCAGTCTCAACATAAACTTACAGTCGAGATGAACCGAGGTCCGAGAACGTGTTCCATGACTTACAAAGTAAAGGGAATAAACTTTTGTATAATCATTCTCAGGGATATAGTATCTAAACAACTCTCTACTTTGTAAATTGAGCCACTACATTATTCTCGAGTCATTTATAGTTTGTCATAATAGTACCGAATCACAAATAAGATTCCACTTAAGACGTGTGTATACATATCTAAAATAATCCAACTTGACACACTTTAACGGAAAAACCGTACAGTCTTGTGGGCGATAAGCATACCGATTTGGGTTATTATTGAAGATTAAGAACAGATATCTTGGAAGTCAATAAAACGAATTATGTACAGTAATACGATTAACTTATATATTCACGTGAACTTAATAGAAGGATTAAGTACGGCAAAACAACAACAAGTCACTTTACCGTCTTATTATGACTAAAACCCCACAGTACTTGATCAGTATTATTACTATTATAACAGATGACTCTAAAAAGGTTCAGTTAGACAAAGAGTTTACCCGAGTAGAAATTCTTTTTTGAACTTCATATGCACTTGACCTCCCACATATAATCCTATATATGTATATAGGGGAAAGAAAACCTAAAGGAAGGGTAAATCCAGTGGCGTCTCGTAACTCATCTCAAGAGACACGATTTGTCATCCAAGAGTAATCAATAGATAAAATATGTGTTATAGTCATTACATATAGACAGTTAGGTTTAGAGAGTTAAGTAGGGTGACGGTGCACACGGAACTGTAGGTATACAAACGAGAGATATAGATACAGAGATAAAGACGAAACATTTATTCTAACGATTATGAGTAAAAAAAAAGTCTAAGGTGTACACACACAATTATATACCACAAACAAAAAGAGAAACACGGACTGAAGCGAGACATACTGGCAGTGATCCAGGTAGGTACAGAGATGTTCACTGGGTAAAAGTAAGGAAATATATATATACGATGTCAAAGAATTAGGTAAGGAGACAACTACCTATCGTTACAGTCATTAACTGTGGTAAAAGTCTTACTCGCTTTATATTTAAAATGGTTATGAGACGCTTTCTTGTTTTCATACACAACAACACAAAGCCCTAACTTTATAAAAACAACTAGAATTCAGAAAATACTTTTACTTTGTCGATGAGTACTTACTTAACTTTTGAAAGAACGAGGTGAACCAGACGAGACAAAGAACGAGATGCATTATGAATACATAAACACGTGTCTGACTGGAGGAATTAAATCGGAAATCGGGAAATTTGTCGAAGATTTTACTTACACACTAGTACGATTGGAAGACATCGTTAGAAAATGCGTACCAAATTTACAACGGTAATGACTTCAGGACTGACATGGTCCCTACCATATTTGGTTCGGGACTCCGTCGATAACCCTTAAAGTCCGAGTTTACTAAAGAGATCTCCGAGGTTGTCGTAGTCCTTAAGTCAATCCACTCACGAATTTTGACTGACCCCGTTTTTCTCCGAGTCTCAACTACGGAACATAGGGGTTCCACTTCCTAAAGAAGACGACATGTAAAAACCCTAGACCGCCTAAAGAGAAGACCGGAAACCAAAATCCTACTTAAGTTGGTAGAACCACGAAACCTTGGGTTGACCGGACAGTCGATTCAAAGTCTCTTGTATGGTCCTTAGTCTCTGGACTTGAGACTTCTACTTCTCCCGGGAGCAATGAACCATAGGTGAGGTCGAGGGAGGAAAGAACGCGAGGACAAGTCGAGTGAGTCGGTCGGTCGTCCCCAGGGGTCCTCCGTTGTATCCTAGGAACAGTAAAAAAAAACAACAATAACTTAGAAGAGTGGGTCAATTTTACGGTTTCAGAAGCACCCTAATCTCTTACTCCTTTATACCAAAGTACCACGTATTTAACTTTCCCACCGGACCTACTCAAGACTCAAACTCTATTTTTTTTACGGAGTCATTTTTACTTTCCTTTGAGTTAATTAAGACAGACAATAACCTGAGAAAGACTGAGGAAGGGGGGTAATGAAACTATTACATAAAAACACCTTACACTTCGTTTACCGTCGTAAATTCTTAGGTTCCAGTGAAAAATTTAGAACAGACGGTTTCTGAACGGATCTGTCGGGAAACTAAATCTACGAACATCTACACTGAACTGTAGTATCGATCCACACGACAGTTTTGCAACCTAAATGAATTATCTTTCCATCTCATTTCGAACTCGGAGAGACTATCCTGAGAAAACAGAGACTTGACTCCTCATACTCATTAGTCCTTGTTACGAGGGACCACCGTCCACTTCTCACGTAAGACTCCTGCGTCAAGATTCTTGACAGTCTTAACTGAGTACGGGCGAAATTACCATACCCGATGTTACTCCGACCGATTTTTATAGACCTACTAACCACCACCAACGCTCTTTCACACAGAAGGAGGATGTAAGTCTTGTCTAGCCTCGACGGTGGCACGTCTGCGGGCTGACGGGACTTCCAGAAAAGTCCCTCTCTGACTAACTGTACTCCAAGTCTACACTTTCGCGAGACCGACAAGGACGAACAGTGAAGGGAATTAAGTCCTGACTAGACTTCCGAGTCTGTACAGAGAGGAGAAACGAGGAAGTTCACCCGGGAAGAACTTCCACACATTAGTCATCCTTCCTTTCTAACCAAAAGTCAGGGTTTTGTGAAAAAACACTGTAAACTCTTTCTTTACAAACGACACTAAAGACAAGATTTCTCTCACGATAACAACCCGGAAATTTTTTACACAATCCCTATATATACACACACACACAAACTCCCTCTCTCTTTCTTACTCCCTCTCTCTACCTCCCCTACATCTCTTACTTTCCCCCCTAAACCTTCTAATTTTTTAGTATAGAGAATAAGTCTTATCAATACTTACAAATATTAAATGGACATCATCTTTAGTAGAGTATTTACTGTTCAGTAATCAATTATGTCTTTTCCGTTACCGTGGGGTGAGGTCATAAGAGCGGACCTTTTAGGTACCTGCCTCCTCGGACCATCCGACGTCAGGTACCCCAGCGATTCTCAGCCTGTACCGACTCGTTGAAGTGAAAGTGAAAAATGAAAGTACGTGACCTCTTCCTTTACCGTTGGGTGAGGTCACAAGAACGGACCTCTTAGGGTCCCTGCCCCGACTACCCGACGACAGAGACCCCAGCGTGTCTCAGCCTGTGCTGATTTCGCTGAATCGTCGTCGTCGTCGTCGTCGTCGTCGTCGTAATCAATTATTACTCAATAGTGTATGCCCATTGAATACGTGCAAGTCTTAGATTCTCAAATCTTAGGACCATATCGTCTAGTCTCAGTTATTGGTTTTAAATAATTAAAACACCAAAGTGTTTTACCAGGAGAGATCCTAGGAATATGTGGTATTCTTCTAGGTCATAAAGTCAACTGGGAGTCAAAAGGTCATGGGGTGAAGTCTCGACGATTTCTAAAGTCTTTACTACAGATTATAGTGTCATATAAGAGGGTCTGAAGACTACGATAGATAAATGAAAGGGAAACACCACGTCCTTTATAGACATAATAAAAAAAGGACGTCCAAATAATACGAAACGAGTTCAGTCACCCCTTCGACAGTATAAACGGAACATTTTCCTGAATTGTATATTACCACTATGATGATCAGACCTAACCAATGGTCTAAGCTCTAAAACCGTCAACTACTTTCAAAGTAAAGATTTGTATGTTATAATATTTTGTTAGAAAGGTGTTTCTCCGGAGTAGGAAAAAAAAAAAAGTACGAATTATTTGTAACAAAGTAAAATCACTTACTAAAGAAAAGACTTAAGAGATAGGAACAGAAACGCATAATAACTCAATCTCATAATTAAAAGAACAGTTAAGTATACTCGAAAAACATATAAGTATAAGAATCAGGAAAGTGAGATAAAACCACCGGTCATCAAAAGATCTCAAGGAAACGGAAGACAAGAGAAACATAAGATAAATTGAACGATTCAAATTAAATTTTTAAATCATTTATTCGAACATAAAAGGTTGATACCACATTGACGATTGACATCTTAACAAAAGTTTATACGATTAAAAATCTTTCACAGTATCAAACCCCAGTATCAAAACTAGACTTTTAATTTTCTTTCCTATCACTTACACCGACTTTCCTATGTCAGTACAAGTCCCGAAACTTAAGAGTCGATTCCTCCAGTTAGAGCACAACCACACGAAGTGTAGTTTAACCTACGTCAACACTGGTACTATACCCTGTCATAACTTATCAATTAGAGAAATTTCGTAACCACATTTAAGATTCGGTGGACCTGTGATCGAATAATCAAGTAGGAAAAAAAAAAAAATTTGAGAGTACTTACAGGGAAACAATGTCTGGAAAAATACCTATAATGTAGATTTAGGTACTAGTGTAGACTTTACACTAATTATACACCTATAATTAGGTTATACACCCAAATCATGATTATACAGTTTAACCATGGTACTTAAGATTCCACTTAAGAATGGGATGTCGAGAGTAGAAATACCACTTTGCACACCAGGATCGAACCCATTACCAAACCAAGGATTAGTGTTTCGTGGAAGAAGGTGTCGTGGTTTATTACATGACCAAGTTCAGACCGTCTGGTCAATAATCAATCTTTAACACTTGTTCACTGAACTGACGAATATAAGGATTAAAAAGAGTAAAGGTTTCCCCTTATTAACCCGAAGAATCCACTGAGCCACCATTTCTTAGGCGGAGTCACGTCCTCTGTGTCCACTGTACCCGAACTGGGGACCCAACCCTTCCAGGAGACCTCCTCCGTTACCGTTAGGCGAGGTGAGAAGAAGGACCCTATTAGGGTACCTGTCCCCTCGGTGTCAGGTACCTCCCCCCGATGTCAGGTGCCCCCAGTGTTTCGCAGTCTGTGCTGACTCGTCGACTCGCATTCGACGACGATTCAGTGAAGTCAACACAGGCTGAGACACACTGGGGTCTTTGCCGTCGGGTGGTCTGATGGGGCAGGGACCCTAAGAGATCCGTTCTTGTGACCTCACCCAACGGTTTCGCATTCGTCCCTTCCCCTCATTATTGTCTGGGTATGGCATATCGTAATAATACTTTTATTTTACTTTTGAATGGGAAGAGTTTTTTCAAGAACCATGTAAAGTCACTTTTATCGACAGTACAGGTTGAGAAACACTGGGGTACCTGACATATCAGGTACCTTAAGAGGTGCGACCTAATGACCCCACCCATGGGAAAGGGAAGAGGTCCCCTAGAAGGGTTGGGTGCCTAGCTTGGGTCCAGAGGGTGTAAAGTCCGTCTGAGAAATAGTCGACTCGGTGTTCCCTTCGGGTACCACGTAAAACACACAAACGATTTACAATTTATAGTAGTGATAACTGTACATCTACGATATAGGAGGAAGCAAAAGGAGTTAACTACCGCAAGTTTCGGTCAAAATTCTCTCACTACCATTAAGGGTCTTTTAATACTCCTGAATTGTAAAAATTATCCCATCATTCCTTTGTCGTCCGTTCTTCAACCACTATCTAGGTCTTTTACTACGAAATTTTCCGTTAAAGTTTTACTAGTTTCACAGAAGGACACCTACAAAGGGACCGGGTGTACAGTATGTGGAGGTGTAGGTAAACACTATAAGATTTTCAACCTAGTTTTATCTACTTGTCCTAAACTCTTACAATTAGAGTAATACCAGAAATACTATTTACAAATAGTCAGACACATAGATAGATGGATGGACAGTTATATAACACATATAATAGTCACATATATATATATATATATATATATACATAATGATATAAATTATATACCTACATATAAATCTCTACAAACAAACATGTGTGTGTCACACATAAACATATTACATATATCATTACATTCAAGATCGAGATTTCTCGGAAGTACTAAGGTCTAAGAACGACTCGGAGAACTATTCTCAATAAGAGGATTAAGTAGGTCTTCCTCCTGGACCCCTCCTCGGAGCCACACTATTTATGACAAATGAGGCTCGATGTTACTGCCCAAGGAAAGAAGTACTATCACACATTGCGTATAGTAGGTGACGCGGCAGACATTAAGGGTTGAGTTTTTACTAAGACAGAGTCCGATCTTTCTTTCATCCTGTGTATACACAAGAAAGAATTTTTTAAGAAAAGGTAATACCAAATAGGGTCCTACAACTTATATCAAAGGACACGATGTGTCATCCGTGAACAACAGGTAGGTAAGATACACACTATCAACCGTAGATGATTGATGTTTGTGGGTCGGGTAGGAAGAAACTACTTATAGGGTTGTATAAGTAAGAATCACAGTGTTTTCTCTTTTACTGAAGGACTACATCAGCTAACATCAAACAGAAAACGTAACTATTCGTAAACAACTATGAAATACTGAAGTTTACCACGTCATTTCCTTTTTATTTCCCTGATTGTACATAACCACCGGTACTACACGATGTACTATAATTGTAAACTAAGAGGGTATTTATACAATCCGACCAAATTAACGGGAACTAAATAACTACTGTTCTACTTTGACAACCATTAATCCTCTCGAGACTAGACTAGTGGGTTTAGTATGAGAAAGGTCCCGATACGACAGACGACTATGTAATCTAAGACTTATCCCTCCGGTTCTTTTAACAAGGCAAAGGACACATACTACAACGTTCATCACCGGGACCGACCGGTGTGAGCCTCTTCAACCACCCAATCCCGACACACCACGCCCAAGGAGGAGGGGTGTTGAGGAGGGAGAGAGACAAGAGAGGTCGACGAGAGTCCAAACCCTCTATGTCGGAACGAGCAGTAAGGAGTGGAACCGAGAGACCGAAGATTGGATGGAGGAGGGAGGGTGGTTTCAAAACTATAAGTGATCCGAGGGTTGACCATTTCGGTATAACCACTTGCGATAAATTCACTTCGCTTTCAACGAGTCAACACAGGTTGAGAAACACTGGGGTACCTGATATGTCAGGTACCTTAAGAAGTCCGTTCTTATGACCTCACCCTTCGGAAAGGGAAGAGGTCCCCTAGAAGGGTTGGGTCCCTAGCTTGGGTCCAGAAGGTGTAACGTCCGTCTAAGCAATGGTCGACTCGTTGGTCCCTTCGGATAAATGAAGTGAATAAATAAAGTTGAGACACAAAACTTATAGGTCGATATTAGACTCCGTACAAAGTGGAGGACTCTTCTCAGTCGTTAATTCTACAGTCGGAACAGTCCTAAGGACTCGTAAACACGACTATCCATGAACCTTTACCATATCTATCTTGTATACGACTTTGGAAGACGGTACATTTATATAACGAGAAATAGTCTTTCAAAGGTCTTAAGTTATCCCTCGGAAAACGTAACTAAATCCATAAGACCAAACACAAACCGGGAAGAATAATTATATAAAAAAATTTATCTTTCCCTCCTAAACACACCACACCTATACCTCCACTCGAACTCAGACTAACTACTCCTGAGTTTAAAATCAGGGTAGAGAGTGACGGACTCACGGGGGTCTGTTCAGTGAACAAAATGAAAAACCACGAGACTGATGGGTAGACATTTAGCCTACACTATGGATGGAGGACCTGGAGGATACTACGGGTCATACCCGGGATTGTGTCTCGAGATGACTCTTTTATAATCAAGAAACATAGAACTGGACCTTCCATTACGAAAGCATTTTAAGAATGGAAGTCACTTACCTATATAAATATACCTCCTTTCTGACTAAGTCATTCAGAAAGGAGAGGATTTCTGATAAAGGAAATGTTAAGACATAGACAAGGTAAAGTTTCTTTCCAAAATTCGAGAGAGTAAAGGGGCTGTGGAGACGTACTTTATTCTTCACTTGAGTTGTATGTTGTCGAACAACCCACATAAGGTATGTAGACAAGACACGTTCACAAGAAGGACGGCCTAGGTTTCACGTCCCTCAGCTCTCAGTGTAAGGGATCATCTGAATCGATAACTACTAAGGTCGTGTAAATAGTACTGCATCCACTACGAAACCTCTGACGTCCTTCGACTTTACGCATTACACTGTCCAGTTCCGAATGTCGGTATCCTCTTTTACGAAGAGCGACACATAACTGACAAAGGGTAGAGTCTAAGGAGAAGAGAGAGGACACTTAAGACACGAGGGACGATTTCTGATCGGAAAGGGTGGACGAAAGACATAATCATTTGAGTTGTCAAAGACGTTTACTACAATTATACGGATTTGTTACCAGTTGTCAAGTACTCATGTGTGGATCATTCCAAAGTGGAATTTTATTAGTCGAGAATCTATGAGAGGTCATAGGTTTAAATTTTAACTGTTGAGAAAAAAGTGAAAATTAAGTCATAGAGGTTCCGTATTAAAAAGTACTTTTTCATTTATCAAAATCAGTGAGTTGTTCCCTTCTGAAAAATGTCTTTATGTATAAATTCTTTCCTACTACACATGAAAAAGATTCAGTAGAGAACTCTGGTTAATGAAACTGATTAGTCTTCGAAGATTTAATAAAAATCAAAACATGACAATAGTCACAAGGTTTCTTTTTACAAGGACTCACGTTGAATGTAAACACAAACGAAAACATGAATAAGTTGGTAGTTTTTAAATTCTCTACGTAGTAAAAAATTTAAGTCCTTTATTCTCCTTTAACTTCTTACTATTCTTACTAATAGAGAAAATAGAAAGAAAAATCGACGTGACACTTAGAACACGTAGGGACTGGTCCCTGACTTGGACCCGGGAACCATCACTTTTACACCTCAGAAGTAGTGACTTGACGATCCCTTATAGGTTTACTAATGGAAAATAAAAAATACAAGGAAAAGATCGAAAATCATAACGACGGGTAGTTATCGATTGTGACATAAAAGACGACCGAATATCAGTTTACCATTTAAATATAAAAATAAAAGGGTTCGTGAAGAAATATCTGTCTTCATTCGACTTAATACCACGGCAGATGATTATTGAACTAGAGACCTCTATCAGTCATGGTCGTACTACGAGGATGTTGTATTGAACTCCTTCGTCCTTCACAACATATTTCACTCTTTCTTATAAATCTTCAACATATACGAAGGACAATGTAATAAAATAACTAAAAAATCTGTTAGGAATATACTTTACCTGAAAAACTATATTGAGATATCTGTTTACCTTCGAGTCGAAAATTCTAAATGTGTTTAGGAAATCAACCAGGTCACGAAACAAGATGACAGTGACTGAGTAAATATTTCTCTGTTATACGAGGGTAAGTGTAGTGAAAGGATACTCTTCGTCCGTGTGGGACAAGGAACCACTGGGCCTGTACTTTGTACTTACCTATCTTAGACATTGATTCTGTGATTGTGGTCAGGTGGTTACTTATTCTTGGTAAGACACAGAGACGAAAAGAGAAGAGATACTTGTAGACCCAGACATGAGTAGTGTAGACCTTTACGCACAACAAACAAAAAAGGAGAAACCTTGGTTCTACCTCTGTCTGCAAATCGACCAGACACGGATAGCGAATACGACCACAGTCATTCAAATGACTAATACAAATGGTCCGAGTTCGAAAATTCTACTCAGAGATACCTTTATTTAACGAATAAAATACCTAACAGATCACGACACTAGTCGGTATTAGTTCCTACCACCTTCTAAGATTCTCTTTCAATATTATTACACAAATAACCTTTTGCTTCTATCGTTTGAGATTTTATTTAGAACAAAACGACAAGTTATCGTTAGAACCCTTGTTGGATCTCAGATGGTACTTCTCAACATGAATACCTCATTTCGAGGTGACAGATGGAAGGTGAAGAACTTGAACCACCAAAATAAACTACCTCGAACCAACAAAACAAAGTCGTTACCCTTTGTGAAGGATACCCACAACCCCGAAAGGAAGGGTTATACCCTCAACAGGTGAATCTTATATCCACTACTCCTTAATGGAATCTTCCCGAGTTTCATAATAATCTCCTGGAGGAAGATCCAGAACGACATCTTTGGGGTTCCCGTGAATAAGACAGAAGGAAAAAAGAAAACGTTTGTACCCATTGGAACTCTTTATGTGACTCATCAATCGTGACTAAAGGTGTCGAGACCGAACCTTTAAAGAATGTCAGAGTTCGACGACGAATCTGACCAACGATTCGTTGGTCCTCTTCTCAAGTGTTCGAAACAGTATTCGGTCGTTAGTTTACTCTCTGTCATAAAAGAAAACTAATAATAAAAAAAACAGTCGAGAATAAAAACCACAACACATAAATGTAGGAAACCCCTCATAATAAAGATCTTTACGGAAAAGGTTTCTTCGAAACAAACAATTTTCGTAAAACCAAACTAGGAAAACATATTTTTCCACTCGTCATCCGCATCTTTAATCCGGAACTCCGTCTACTTTATCAAAATATTTGGTACTACCTCAGTGTATGACGAAATCGGAGAGGAAAAACTCCTTTGTATGTACTTCGAAAGGTAAGAAGGTGAAGACCAAAAGTCAATAACACGTGAAGATACTGTATTTAGTCACTGAAACTTAGTCACCATGGAAGTCGAGAAGACAGGAACTTCCAGTGGCGACTTATCTTCTAGTAAATTAGGAAACATTCGTCCTAAAGAAGACTGTTAAAAAACTCGGTAAAAAGTACATTAAAGTTTTTATAGACATAGAAAAAAAGAATTACTTGATACTAATTGAATGTCACCCGAAGGGACCACCGAATCACCATTTCTTACACGAACGTTGCGTCCTCTGAGTCCTCTACGTCCAAGTTAGGGACCCAACCCTTCTATGGCACCTCATCCTTCACCGTTGGGTGAATGTCATAAGAACAACGTTTTTAGGGTACCTGTTTCTTCGGAACACCCAATGTCAAGTACCCCGACGTTTCTCAGCCTGTGCTGGCGCACTGACTTGTGAGTGATCGAATGTTACAATATAATCAAAGTCTACATGTTGTCACTAAACTATATAAATACGTAATACTTTACTAGTGGTATTATATAGATTATCGGTAAACAGTAGTAAGTTTCAATAATACTATAATAACTGATAGAAGGGAAAGGGCATGCAATGTAGGAACACTGAATAAATGAAATTTTGACCTTCAAACACGGACAATTGGGGGAAGTGAATAAAACGGGTAAAGGGACGGGAGTGGGGGTCATATTTAGGAACTGGGAATGTCTAATACGGAGAGTTTGTGATTACTCGACAGAAAATTTGTTTACGACTCCATTCACAAACATTGACAACAAACACAAAAATTAATATGTAACTACAAATAAGTCACTCAGACTCATCACACGGAGTTTTGTCATTAGAATGTCAATCACTTTTGCTCTACTCCTCTGACTCTACTGCGTCTAGAAGACGGAGTCAGGGTCTCCTTCTCTAACATGTTTGACGTATAGCTACTCGTACTACGACTATAGACCGGTCTATCATGGAACCGACTAACTTGATTATCGGACACTGCTGACACTTCTTGACTTCTATTAATCCTCGGATTTACTATAGTGAGTCTTTTTGAGGACACTTCAATTTGAACAAAAGAAAGACTACTAAAATCATACGACCACTAAGTACAATCACATATCGGTGACCTATATCTAAAATCATTGTACAAAGTAATATACAGAATTCTATTAGTCGTAAAGTAATTACGTTACATATCGAAAACACGAAATTTTATCGTGAATCGTTAAAAAAAAAGACGTCTACGAAGAGATACATTTAATAAACTTCTTTACTCTGTCCTATAATTTTGACTATATTTACAAAAACTTTAAGTACCTCTATTATAAACGTATATTTGTAATGATAAACGTAAAAGGGAACATTAAACCAGATGGTACCTTTTTTAAAATAAATAAAAAATGTTAGTCCTTACTCACAAAATAACTTACTCCGGTACGGGTGTAAAATCCTGTCTCATTAACATTCGTAAATCCTACTCGAATACAAATGGCAAGTAAGTGAGGGTTTCGTCCACCCTAAGATCGACGGTTCCAAAACACATAGTTCACAGTCACACAGTCACTGATAGCCTTTTTCCTGACTACGGAACAGAATCAAGATATTATCTATATGAATAATTACGTAATTCATTATTCCAGATCGTCTGTCAAATGATAGTCGACATAAAAAGTTTAGTACTACTTAAAATCTTTATCTAGTGTTATTTGACACCTTTTAATACCTTCTCTACCCTTATGGTCTCGTGGACCGAACGGAGAATTCTTTGGATATACGTCCAGTCCTTCGTTGTCAATCTTGACCTGTACTTTGTTGTCTGACCAAGGTTTATCCTTTTCGTCATGTAGTTCCGACATATAACAGTGGGACGAATAAATTTAAGATACGTCTCATGTAGTACTCTTTGCGACCCGACCTTCTTCGTGTTCGACCTTAGTTCTAACGACCCTCTTTATAGTTATTGGAGTCTATACGTCTACTGTGGTGGGAATACCGTCTTTCACTTCTC